>JAAIIK010000049.1:2913457-2925058 GCA_014706435.1 Silurus glanis | reverse complement strand
TAATAATAATAATAATAATAATAATAATAATAATAATAATAATAATAGTCATAATAGTAATCATTCATTTATATAAAGCCTTTAAAAGCTCTCAAAATGCATTCCAAACATAAAAATTGGAAATAAAAATAAAAGAAACAAACTAATAATAATAATAATAATAATAATAATAATAATAATAATAATAATAATAAAGATACACCAAAAATAAAGAATTAGGTTATCCTAAAAAAGTAAGTTTTAAGAGCAGATTTAAAAACACTAAAAGATTCAGCCTGTCTAATCTCAATGTGAGAATTCCAAAATTTTGGTACATGGGAGACAAAAGCCCGATCACACAAAAAGCGTAAACGGGTAGGAGAAACAACAAGGCGCGGAGATCACACCTTGGAGTGTAGACAGTTAAAAATTGTGACAAGTAATGAGGTGCTATACCATGCAGTGCCTTATAGGTCAGCATAAGAGTCTAAACGGAATCTAGATCTGGAATCCTAGCAGCAGAATTTTGAACAACCTGTAGTTTGTTTAGTGCAGATGTTGAAACCACAGCAAGCAAAGCATTACAGTAGTCGATGCATGAAAAAAACTAAAGTATTGCTCCTATTAACTTTGTAATGTTTTTGACATGAAAATAATTTTTTTTTAATCGTATTCTGAACATGAGATTCGAATTTTAAGTTTCGTGTCAAAAATCACATGTTGATTAAAAATGAAATATGGCTAAACAGGTATAAGTTTTCCTTTGGTACACACGTCCAACGCACGTCCAGCATACATCTATTTGGTTATAAAGGTTACAATACAGGTTTTAATAAAGAAGCTCGACACGTCGCAATGTTGACTAGTGCCATGTCTATGATTCTGCTTGTCTGTAAAAAACAAGTCAAATGTCTTTTTGGAGAGGAGTTTTAATATTTCAGTCCTGATGAGACAGTAAATGTGAACTTTACGTATAAACATGGAGACAGCTGTTGCTCTGTGTTCACCAGCACCAAGGGCACAGAAGTTGGAACCCGTGGTGGTGGAACAGATACAATGAGAAAATAAGAAAACCATCAAAGCTGTGAGTAATTTATCATGGCCCAAGATACATGATATAATTGCAGAAAATGTACAGTTGCGGAAGAAATCACATCTATGGAAGAAGAAGAGATCAGTCAGGATGAGACATGTTCTGGATGCTCAGAAGCCCTGCAACACCAGACCTAGGATCATTTGCAAGCAATGTATCATTTGCATGCAGGTTCCTGGACAAGACCAAACCTATAAAATCACCTTAATACATTTCAAATAATACATGTGTAAAGGTATTTTCACCACATTTTGACATTCACCAGTTTTGAACATCCCATTCCACATTAAGCCTCCATTTGCTGTTATAATAAGCTCCACTCTTCCAGGAAGATGTTCCACTAGAGTTTGTGGAGATTTTGAAGAGATTAATTCAGCTACAAGGGTGTTAGTGAAGTCAGGTAGCGATGTAGGTGAGGTGAGGAGGCCTGGGGTGCAGCCAGGTGTTCAATAGGGTTGGAGCTTTACAGCAGTGGATCTTCCACTCAAACCTATATAAAGCATCTCTTCATCGTTTGGGTCTCCAAGATCAAGGTAAGAAAAAAACCAACATCATGCTATTAAATTCGCAGACGTCCTTTACAATTGGGTGTCTCCAACTTTGAGCTAACAGAACATAGGGAAGAACCACATATGGCTGGAAAGGTGATGTGTCCCAATATTTTTGGCCATACAGTGTGTGTTAAAATGATAGATTAAAGGTATTTTTAAGTACAAAAAAAAAGTCTCTCTCATCTCTCTCTCGCTTTATTCCGGCTGAAAAACCCTTTCCAGAGACACACTTGGAGGCAAAACATTGCAAGGACGAGTCCCGGCGTGGAGTCACCTCTCCTCCAGAGAGCGAGTTTATCTAAAACTCCAACCACAATAAAAGCGGCGGGATGCTGAGGGACCGAACTGGGGGGACTGATCGTCCTCCAAAAGAAACGCGGCTAACCTCGGCTAAACACTCGCTGTGGAGAACATGTAAACACACACACACACACACACACACACACACACACACACACACACACACAGACAAAGATGTTTCTGACACCCGAGATGAAACACTTGTCAGTCAGAGACTGGGTGGCACATCGGGGTCTCTCTATTGTGGCTACGGTTTGTTCGTGAAATGTTAAAAGCCACAACACACACACACACACACACACACACACACATACACACAAACATACAAGCTCTGGAATTCAGGCCCATGTCTTGTTATGTGAAATGAACGTGCACATTCATATTTTCCAACTTCGCAGCATCCGTTATTTTATTTCGTATATTTTTTTATATTGTGGTCAACAGTCTTGCGAATTCATGCAGCACACGCAAACGTTTCGGAAACAGTTGCCATAACAAATCTGACGAGGTGCGTTCACACACTAATCCTAAAAGGAGGATGAGTCTATCAGAGGACACGCTGTCACCATGGAGACGCAGAGGTGCTACACAGCGATGTGTCCCTCACACGTGTCAGGCAGAGGAATTAGTACATCGCGTACATGTACATGTTTGATCTTAATTCGAATTGGTCAGAAATTGTTGATTAACTTTCTATCATAGGTTTATATTAATATACGCGTTAATTAATATATGCGTTTCTAAGGTAACGCTCAACAATTTAAATTTGTTTTATTTTTAAACCTTGTGTGATCTGTGATCATTTTATTTTTGAAAAGAGGTGCTGAATTAACATGAAAGGAGTCTCCAGTATCAGTGTGAGTACAGCTTTTTTTGTATTCTCCGTGCACATTTTTCCCCCCGTTTATTGTTAACACAACAAGCTGCGTTCGGCGCATGTTTCTAATGCTTACAGACGCAGGGTCTGTGAAGAATTAGAGATCATTTCAGGCATTTACCATCAAAACCAATGCACATGCAAAGTCGAAAAAATGTAATGATATTTAATAACGTCTTTAAAAAAAATGCTGTTTTTAACAAAAAAAAAAAAACACTGCAGCTGGTTGGGAGAGTTTCCAGAGTTTTTCGTGCCATTTGCCAGCTCTGAGCTCGACACGGTGGATGAAAACCCGATGCAGAAGCGCAGTAATGACGTCCATGAGCACGGACAGTGAGCTTTATTTAGGGTTCTGGATTTGTCAAACATGATTTGGGGCAGGTTCAGCCGAGGCCCGAGCGACTGTTCCGCTCACCAGCTCATGTCTCCTTTGAAGAGCGACGCAACGCGATACAGTGAGCTACTGAAACACTGTCATGTCGCAACTCACTCAAACAATGAGCTCCATTCTTCTTTTTCTTCTTCTTCTGCATAAACACGGTTCTTTCCATGGTTTCGTAACACACATTGGAAAGTCTCACTTTTGCCAACGAGGAACTAAAACCTTTCACCATCATCATCATCCTTATCATCATAAACATCATCACCATTATCATCATCATGTATCCTACCTGACAGAGAAATTAACCACCAAACTCTTTCTCATGAATTTGTTTGAATTGATATGTTCTCTGATTATTTATGTTCTTTTGCTTTTGGTCAAGAAATATGAAATCAGACCTTTATATAGACTGACAGATACAGTGGCCACGCCTCCTTCTTTCTTTATAGACTGGCAGATAAAAACGCCATGCCTCCTTTCTTCTGTTTAGACTGCCAGATACAAAAGCAACGCATCCTTTCCTCTGTTTAGACTGGCAGAATCAGTGGCCATGCCTCTTTTCCTTCGTATATACTGGCAGATACAAAAACCATGCCATCTTTTCTCTGGTTAGACTGGAAAATACTAAAGCCACGCCTCTTTTTCTCTTGATAAAGATTGACAGAAACAGTAGTCACTCCTCCTTTTTTGTTTTTATAGACTGACAGATACAAAAGCCACGCCTCCGTTCCTCTGTATAGACTGGCAGATACAAAAGGTACACCTCCTTTCCTTTTAATAATGATTAAAAGGATGATCTTTTTATAGAGATTGACAGATACAGTGGCCATGCCTCTTTTCTTGTTTATAGAGACTGACAGATACAAAAGCCACACCCCATTTCCTCTGTATAGAGTGGAAAATACTTAAGCCACACCTCTTTTCCTCTGTATAGACTGGCAGATACAAAAAAAAACAAACAACACTTCTTTTTAATAATGACCTAAGAATCAAAAGCCATGCCTCCTTTTCTTTTTAAAGACTAGCAAATAGAAAAGCCATGCCTTCTTTCCAATGGATAGACTGCCAATTACAAAAGCTATGCCTCCTTTCCTCTGTATAGACTGGCAATTACAGATGCCACGCCTCTGTTTCTCTTTATTAGGCTGGCTGACACAAAAGCCACACCTCCTTTCTTCTGGTTAGAGTGGCAGATGCAAAAGCCATGCCTCCTTTCCTCATTACAGATGGGTAAATACGAAAGCCACACATTTTTCATCTTTATAGACTAGTAGGTATAAAAGCCATGCTAACACCTTTTTTCATCATTCATCAGGTTTGTGTTACAAAAATAACCTCAGAGTCGTTTCTCACTGTACCCTAAACCCCTCAATCAGTCTTTCCTACATCGCCTGCCTTCGTTCTGCCGCAGTTATTCCTTCTAGAACTTTCCTTGGAAGCGGGATGGCTGTTTGGAAAAGTGCCAGCTCGTGCTTTTCCGACGTTTCCTTTAATTAATCAGGTTTTCTTAACAGAAGCTTAATGGAGTGAGGGCCTTTGATTTGATGGAGGGCGAGTGTGTTTACAAAGAATTACGCCGCTATTTTTTCAGCGATAACTTTGGAATCTGATCTCAGATATAAGATGGAAAAAAGAACGTAAAAAAAACGATGAGGATGTGCGAAGACAGACGGAGTGTTGTGGAAATCTCCCGGAGAAGGAACATGATCTACACGCTTGGAAACGTGAACCAAACGCTAGGATTAGAGAGCCGAGAAACACCATCCAAAGCAAAGACACAAGAATCCAAATAAATAATGAGATGAAGAAAATTCCCCTACATTCTACACATACCTGTACACACACACACACACACACACACACACACACACACACAAAGTAAATATTTCAGCTAAGATCATTGCCATGCTTGTTATGTTTGCAGGATAGGATCACATCCATTCAGAAACATAGACTCTTGTGTGTGTGTGTGTGTGTGTGTGTGTGTGTGTGTGTGTGTGAAACAGTTGCTACTCCACTACCTTTACCCACTCACTTTGCTTCATCTTTGTGGCATGTCAGAGATCATCTGAGGCAAGACACCAGCTTGGGTATCAGGTGTGTAACAAGTGCGCGTGTGTGTGTGTGTGTGTGTGTGCGTGCGTGCGTGCGTGCGTGCGTGTGTGTGAGCTCACACACCTGGTGGTTATTTCGAAGCAGTGTGGCAATGTTAACGCTTGCTGTTGCTACCTGTAGGTGTTACTGGGTTTCATGTGTTTACTGAACCCCTGCAGGACATGTCATGACCAGCTGCAGGACACCAGACTGTCATAAGGTGCTGAAATAACAGCTCCATGATTCTATCACTGGAGAGAGAGAGAGAAAGAAAGATACAGAAAGATAGAGCTAGATACAGAAAGCAATGAAGGGAGAGGGAGAGACATTGATGAACAACGAGAAAGCGAGACACACAGAAAAACAACAAAGAGAGAAGGGGAGAGAAAAAAAAGAAAAATTACAGACAGACAGACAGACAGAGAGAGAGAGAGAGAGAGAGAGAGAGTATGAGAGATTGAGAGAGAGGTGAAGAAAATGACAAGAGACAAGAGTAAAAGAGATAGAAAGTTGGAGGGAGAAAAACAAACAGATAAACATACAAACAAATATGTGAAACAGAGAGAGGTATGGAGTAAAAGAAACAGCTAGCTACCACAGCATACCACAAAAACGCTTCTGTCTGATTATGGGATTATATTCCAGATTCAGAGGTGGCAAAAGTACACACATCCTTCACTTAAGTTGAAGTACAGATACTCATGTTTTAAGAAACTCTGGTAAAAGTACTGACTATACTTTTTTACTCAAGGTAAAGTAAAGACGTTTGGGCTCTGACATGTACTTAAGTAAAAAGTAGCCATTACAACTACCTGTTTTAGTGTCACGCTGGTAACTGGACCTCACATCATATTAATATTAGTATTAGTATAATATTAATCGCAACTTAATCACACATTTTTATTTGTTCTAAATGTCCCTTAAATTTAAACGCTTCAGGTTTTTAATACTCTAATCAACATGGGCATGGTCAAATATGGATGCAAATGTATGTTTATTATTAGAAACCAAACTCAGCACAGAGCATGAAGACAAAATATTCTTGTAAATGTTTTAAATTGCGTAAATTACAAGGACACCAAACGGAACCTTCACTATTTTTTCACACGGACAGTTAATGAGGTGATACCGTTGTTTTTCGTTGTGAATTTGTTTATTTAAAAGTACACATTTCAAGCTTTTAATTCATATATTTATTATGTCTGTGAGGCGAAAGCGCCGGCGCGTTTATCGACCACAGAGGGTTAATTGTGTGCATCATGGCGGATTTTGGTGCTGATTTGAGACTTTGCGCATCAGTAAAACAAATATTTACAGATTAAAAATTACTTTTGTGTTACCTAATGAATGTATCCAGGCTGAAAATGCACCATCTAGAACACAAGCAGAGAAAAGATGATGATCAGGTGATCAGGAATGTCTCTGTTTTCAGTCATGATTACATCGCTAACTCCCTCTGTCTTATCCATGTTACCCCCAGACTTCTTGTTGCCTTCTGCCGCGCTCAGTGTTAACTTCGTAAACTAGTATACGTCTGTGATGTGTGAGAGCCAGGAAATGATACAACAGTAGTAGTTTGAAAATGCTGTGCAATGACAGGAAATAGGTTAATGGTCTGAAAACGAAGAAAATACTGACACTTCACCAAATAGATTAAAACTAAAGTCACAAGTCTGTTTTGAAAATGTAATAAGTAGAAAGTACAGATATATGTGTAAAAATGTAATAAGTGAATGAAAAAAAGTAAAAAAATAAATATTTAAGTACTGATACCAGAAAAATCTACTTAAGTACAGTAACAAAGTATTTGTAATTCGTTAATTCCCACTTCTCTCTAGATTATTCAATACATTCCAAAACCAGAGTTGCTGCATCTGATCTCTCTCTCTCTCTCTCTCTCTCTCTCTCTCTCTCTCTCTCTCTCTCTCTCGCTCTCTCTCTCTCACTCACCAGACCAAGCTGGTGGAGGTGTGATTTATAAATACTCTCAAGTAATAATAATAATAATAATAATATTGTGTGTGTATACAGGTGGACATCTGTTGTGTGACAAAACCTACGTCTGTCAGGAAAACTGCGGGACACGAGACACGTCTAGATTATTCTGTCAAGGATCTCACGGGACACGATCCACGGCTAGATTATTCTGTCAGTGAATACTGGAGAGGCACAATAACCCTGGGGCACGAGGAAAGTAAAGTGCCAGCGGCGGACACAGCGGGGCTTGAGGCGAATTGCCACTTTGTAGAATGCCTTGGAGGTCAGGAAAGGCCGAACGAAACGTGGAGCAAGCCCACAAGTGGCTGCACCAAGCACTTTCTGGCCGATGCGACGCCCACTGCTGAGGTCTGAGGTGGAGCAGCACCCTCTGCGGAGGTCTGGACTACGTCGTCAGCAAAACCCAGGGGCCAGGAGAACACCTTGGAGAAACCAGGGGGTGGAGCAACGTAGTCATCAAGGATCTGAAGCGAAGCGGCGCCCTCGGCGGGACTCTGGAGCGGAGCAGCACCCTCGGTGGGACTCTGGACAGGCTTGGGGGCATGCTCGGCAGGGCAGACAGGCTTTGGGTCATGCTCTGCAGGGCAGAAGAGCTGGGCCACGTCCCCAATCAGGCAGGAATGCCGAGGTTGGGCAGCCCCCCCCAGCAGAGCTCAGGGGCCGGAGGGACAGCTGTTTAAGGAGGTTATTTAAAACCATCTGGTTTGCCATTGATTGTTCATGACGCACCCGAAAATACTCAGTTCTCTGCTGGGGGCTAAGATTCAAAATATCAACCGTCTCATTAGGGTCCCTTAATTGCCGGTCTGAGGCGGAGCAAGCCCAATGCTTTAACACATTAAATTCAATTAAATTTAATTAAATTCATTTATATTAATAGCGCTTTTAACAATGAACATTGTCTCAAAGCAGCTTTACACAGATAATGTGGTACAAAAAAATTAATATGTTCTTTATAAGTGTAAGTTTGTACATGATGAAACTAAGAAAAACTCCCCGAGATGGCATAAGGAAGAAACCTTGTGAGGAACCAGACTCAAGAGGGAACCCATCCTCATCTGGGTTGCACCGAATGTCCATTTATTGCAGATATACAATGTCCCACATCAGCTGGGTCCATTTTTTGGCCAGATTATTCTGTCAGGGATCTCAGGGGGACACGATGCAAGGCCAGATTATTCTGTCAGTGAACACGGGTGCAGGGCTAGGTGAGTAAGGACTCAAATGCAGGATGCACACAGGGGTTATGGAGAAAACAGGCTTTAATGAAAGGGTACAGGCAAAAGCAAAGTCCAATGAAAAGTCCACAGTCAAAACACAGGGAAACAATCCAAAAACCAGTGAACCTAACAAGAAGGGCAGAGCAGAAACAAAACCGAAAAACAGTCCAGAGTTCAAACCAGAATCAGAGCAGAACAGGGTCAGGATCAGGATCAGGATCAGGATCAGGATCAGGATCAGAATCAGAATCAGAATCCAGAGGCGGCAGGGTGGCAAGCCGGTGAGATAATCTGGTGCCGAGCTAAAGTCTTTGGTGTCCTTAAATACCGGGAGGCACGGGAAAAACGACAAGATGGCCGCCGACCAGGAAGTGCGCGCCACGAAACCGGAAGTGCGCGCCGTGTGCCCGGAAAGATCCTGACAAAGTCATCTAATAAACTGCTTGAGGAATTTCAGCCAATTAATAATACGATTTTAAAGCTCCTTTAAGCAGTGTATGAATGGGAGTTGGAGAGAGAGAGTGTGTGTGTGTGTGTGTGTGTGTGTGTGTTGTGTGTGTGGGAGGAGATCGTGGTGGAGGTGGTTATGAGCTGCACTGCCTTCCTCACACCACATTTTTTATCCTTCTGGATGCCTTCTCATTGTAGAAGTCATGTCCTGTAGTCACCCTGCCAACTTCACCAACCAATCAATCTGCCTGGCATCAAACCCCCTCTTACACACATGCACACACACACACACACACTCTCTCTCTCTCTCTCCCTCAACTCACCCAGCATTCAGTACGAGTTTGTCACCGCTTTCTTCTTAACCAGACCCAGGCCTGGGAGGCCACATGGGCTTCAGCACAACTACACTGATCTGTTTACAAAAACACCAGCGCTAATCATGCTGCTCATGCTAATCACACTAATCAGTCTAATCAAAATGGATTCCTTGCAAAATACTGTAAAAATGAAAACAGTATTAAAAGAAGAGGAAGATTTACAGTACATTAAAGTGGGAGGAGATAGATGGAGAAAGAGGGAAAGAGAGAGAGAGAGAGTGAGAGAGATATCGAGAAATGGAGAGAGAGATGGAGAGATTGGAGGGACAAGGAGAAAATTTAATTGGATTTTTATCCAATTTGGAATGTAACCATGACAACAAGCATAAACCAAGCCTTAGGCTTCACCCATTTTTAATGAAATAAAACACAGACTCTTTCAGTAGTTAAACTTTCTATGCTTTACAGTTTACAGCATACAAAAACTTAAATATATAAATAAAACAAGTTTGGAGCAAAAGTGCATCCTGTGAGGCATAACCATAGCAAAAGGTGTAGAGTGGCAGTCAGGGGTCTTACGTAATTTATATACATATACTTCTGTTTTTTTAGTTCCTGTTTGGTCATTATTAAATGTTAGGTTCTTGTCCTGGACCATTTCTTTGTACAATCTGAGATCTGATTGGATGTCACAGTGTGGGACGGGGCTGACTGTCTTTTCAAGATTGTCAAACTTGAAATGTTTAGAGTAATTTAGAGTTAATGTAAGAGATGGAATTGAAAAAAGTGGCAAATTCAAAGTTTTCTCGGTAAGAAATTGTTGATTGTATCAATGAGATCGGTACAAAAAAAATCGTCTTCGTTCCTGTAAAGGGTGATAAAGAAGCAACTCGGGCTGGTCGTCTTGTTATTTAATGCACGACGATGACAGACAAAAGATCTTATGCTCGCCTCGTGCTCATTTAATTAAGGATGACAAGACGAAGAAAAGAAAAGTGCACTTCCTCATCCCTGTCCAAATACCTCGGAAACCATAAGACGGAGCTCAGCCCGAGCACTCGCTAATCCCAGACATCCACAAACCCACAGGAACAGACAAGGCGGAGGCCCCGAGGATCTCGTCTCGGGTTATGGAGGGATTGCACACACAAACTAAACCACAGGAGGACAGGAGTGGAGGAATTCCTGCAGGATATAGGGCACTTTAAGGAAGATTTAACGTCAAACAGGGGAGCGGTGGATATCGGACCGGAAGTCTCTTGCTGTCTAAATATGCTCGAGTGCAGTTTAAAAATCTGATCCTACACTAAAAACTAGACAAGGCCATCCGAATCGTATCTCTCTGTATAACAATTGATTTTGAAAACGCTTGTGTCTGATTACTATGTAATAAAACCCTTATAATTTCGTGATTAATGACGGCACTGTCCAGAATCACAGCCTGGAAAGCAACATTTTTAACAACCAACTAAATGGAAGCAACTGATCTAATGTTTGTGCATTAAAAAAAAAGTTACATTTTAAATAATGTTTTTTTTTTTTAGATATTACAACAGATGAATGATTAGATTTAAAATATTTTTTAAGTAAGTAATAAATACATTGATATTTGAAGAGTAATACATTAAATGAATATTTAATGAAGGAAACTGGTGTGGAAATCATGATCCTGTCTATAAACAAACTTCATTTCATTACAGACTGGAAACAGCTGAGCTGATGTTTGTCCTTTAAAAATAAATGAATATAAAATAATTTGCAAATGACAGAGAGAGATGGAGGGAGAGGAAAGGATACACACACACATACACACACACACACACACACACACACACACACACACACACACAATGCCTTATGCAGATCGGATCTGAAGACAAAAAAAAACTTTTGTTGTGTTGTTTTTCCTCTGGGTAGTTGTGTCATTTCTAAAGTAAGAAGTAAGAAAGAACAAAAGAAAACAAATAGATGGATGGAAAAGAAAGAAAGAAAGAAAGAAAGAAAGAAAGAAAGCTACACATCAACAAATGAAAGAAGAAAGGACTGATTGATGGATTTGATAAACTGACAGTTGTAATAAAGAAGACATCAAGTAGAAAGAGAAAAGTAAAGAACAGAAAAGAAAAGAAAGAAAGAAAGAAAGAAAAAGAAAGTTGTTGTGTTTTTTTTCCTCATGTGGGATGTTGTCTTGTTCTGAATGTTTTTAAAAACAAATTTCTGAAGTATGAAAGAACAAAAGAAAAAGAATGGATGGATCAATGGATGGATGGATAAATAAATAGAAGAAAGAATGAGAAAGAAAGAAAGAAAGAAAGAAAGAAAGAAAGAAAGAAAGAAAGA
>JAAIIK010000049.1:2859601-2876889 GCA_014706435.1 Silurus glanis | reverse complement strand
CACACACACACACACACACACACACACACACACACACACACACACAGAGTAAACTCCTTACATGTTAGATTATAAAAGGTTAAAATTGTGCTATATTTAGACAGGAAGTCAGAACGAAAAGAATTACAAAAAATAATTAAATTAATAAATAAATACAGAATAAGATTTATGTAATCTATTCATGGACATTTCTCGCTTTACTATGCTGTTAAATGAAGAAATAAACATAAGATATACCTTTATACCTTTATTCGTCCCACAGTGGGGAAATTTTCCTTTTTTTTATTTTTATTTTTTTAATAATAATATTAATCAATATCAGGATCAAGCTCAAAATGAATTTATTTAACTTTTAATTTCTCAATGAAGTGCAAAAAATCTTTAAAAAATATACAAAATAAAAATAATAAAATTGTAGGAATTTATTCTTAATGTATTTATTATTACATATTGTGACTTTACTTTTTACTTTACTAAATAATTATAATATACTAAAGGCCAATAAATCCACTTAGTAACTGTTTAAATATTTTGTGTAAGATTTGCCTTCTAACATCATTTCAAGACATTCAGGAAAAAAAGGATCTGAACAACCTGATCCAAATAAAAAAATTCTCTTCATTTTCATCCGGAAAAGAATCGAATTTCCGTGTGATATTTCTCAACATTCCTGGTGTCTTGGTTTCCCTGAATCTAGACTTAAAGGGTGTTGCTGTGACATCATCACACCCTGTGTAGTGAGCGTTTATAGTGAACAGGAAGCCACGTTGGTATTTTGATTACACTCGACGGTGAACATTTATAGATCTGGCAACCTTTGAAATTGAAAATGGGATTAAATACGAATGATGAAAGATTACTTATTCTTCTTCTTCTTCTTTCGGCTGCTAACATTAGGGGTTGCCACAGCGGATCATCCGTCTCCATACCACCCTGTCCTCTACATCTGCCTCTTTCACACCAACTACCTGCATGTCTTCCCTCACCACATCCATGAACCTCCTCCTTGGCCTTCCTCTTTTCCTCCTACCTGGTGGCTCCATCCTCAGCATTCTTCTACCAATATAATTCATGTCCCTCCTCTGCACATGTCCAAACCATCTCAATCTCGCCTCCCTCACCTTGTCACCAAAACATCCTACATGTGCGGTCCCTCTAATAAACTCATTTCTAATCTTGTCCATCCTCGTCGCTCCCAACGAAAACCTTAACATCTTCAGCTCTGCTACCTCCAGCATCACCTCCTGTCTTCTACTCAATGCCACTGTCTCTAATCCATACAACATCGCAGGTCTCACCACAGTCCTATAAACTTTCCCTTTCATTCTTGCAGATACCCTACTATCACAAATCACTCCTGTCACTCTTCTCCACCCACTCCACCCTGCCTGCACTCTTTTCTTTACTTCTCTAACACACTCTCCATTACTTTGCACTGTTGACCCCAGGTACCTGAACTCCTCCACCTCTTCTCCCTGCAACCGCACCACTCCACTGCCCTCCCTCTCATTCACACACATGTACTCTGTCTTACTCCTACTGACTTTCATTCCCCTTCTCTCCAGCGCATATCTCCACCTCTCCAGGCTCTTCTCAACCTGCTCACTACTCTCACCACAAATCACAATATCATCCGCAAACATCATAGTCCAGGGAGACTACTGTCTGACCTCGTCCGTCAACCTGTCCATCACCACTGCATACAGGAAAGGGCTCAGGGCCGATCCTTGATGTAGTCCAACCCTCACCCTGAACCAGTCTGTCGTTCCTACTGCACACTTCACTGCTGTCACACTGTCCTCATACATGTCCTGCACCACCCTCACATACTTCTCTGACACACCTGACTTCCTCATACAGTACCACAGCTCCTCTTTCGGCACCCTGTCGTACGCTTTCTCTAAATCCACAAATACACAATGCAATTCCTTCTGTCCTTCTCTATACTTCTCCATCAACATCCTCAAAGCAAATAACGCATATGTGGTGCTCTTCCTCGACATGAAACCATACTGTTGCTCACAGATGGTCACCTCTTCTCTCAGCCTGGCTTCCACTACTCTTTCCCATAACTTCATGGTGTGACTGATCAACTTAATTCCCCTGTAGTTACTGCAGATCTGCACATCTCCCTTATGCTTAAAGATCGGTACCAGCACACTCCTTCTCCATTCCTCAGGCATCCTCCCACCTTCCAGAATCTTGTTAAACAATCTGGTTAAAAACTCCACTGCCAACTCTCCTAAACATCTCCATGCTTCTACCGGTATGTCATCTGGTCCAACCGACTTTCCACTCTTCATCCTCTTAATCGCTGCTCTCACTTCCTCCTTACTAATCCTATCTACATCCTGCTTTTCCAACTCCACATCATCCAACCTTCTCTCTCTCTGATTTTCCTCATTCATCAGCTGCTCAAAATACTCCCTCCACCTTCTCAACACACTCTCCTCACTAGTCAACACATTTCCCTCTCCATCCTTCATTGCTCTAACTTGCAGCACATCCTTCCCAGCTCGGTCCCTCTGCCTGGCCAATCGGTATAAATCCTTTTCTCCTTCCTTAGTGTCCAACCTCTCATACAGCTCATCATGTGCCTTTTCCTTGGCTTTTGCCACATCTCTCTTTACCTGCTGCCGCATCTCCTTGTACTCCTGCCTACTTTTCTCATCACTCTGTCTATCCCACTTCTGCCAACCTCTTTCTCCTTATGCTCTCCTGCACTTCCTCATTCCACCACCAGGTCTCCTTGTCTTCCTTTCTATTTCCAGATGTCACACCAAGTACTTTTCTAGCTGCCTCCCTGATCACTTCTGCAGTAGTTTACCAATCACCCAACACCTCTTCACCACCACCAAGCCCCTGTCTGACCTCTTCCCTAAATCTCACACTACACTCCACCATCTTATTCTTCTTTCAGTCCTCACTCTCCTTCTCTTCTTCTTCGCCTCCAAAACCATCCTACAGACCACCATCCGATGCTGCCTAGCTACACTGTCCCCTGCCAACACCTTACAGTCTCCAATCTCCTTCAGGTTGCATCTCCTGCATAGAACATAGCCCACCTGTGTGCACCTTCCTCCACTCTTATACGTCACCCTATGATCCTCCTTCTTCTTAAAATAAGTGTTCACCACTGCCATTTCCATCCTTTTAGCAAAATTTACCACCATCTGCCCTTCCACATTCCTCTCCTTAAGGCCATACCTACCCATCACTTCCTCATCACCTCTGTTCCCTTCACCAACATCCCCATTAAAGTCTGCCCCAATCACCAATCGTTCTTTCCTAGGTACACCATCTACCACTTCATCTAACTCACTCCAGAATCTTTCCTTCTCCTCCATCTCACAGCCAACTTGTGGAGCATAGGCACTGATGACATTTATCATCATCCCTTCAACTTCCAGCTTCACGTTCATCACCCTATCAGAAACTCTCTTCACCTCCACTACACTCTTACTGTACTCTTCCTTCAGAATCACCCCTACACCATTTCTCTTTCCATCCACACCATGATAGAACAGTTTGAACCCACCTCCAATGTTCCTGGCCTTACTCCCTTTCCACTTGGTCTCCTGAACACACAACATATCTACCTTTCTCCTCTCCATCATATCAGCTAACTCTCTCCCTTTACCAGTCATAGTACCAACATTTAAAGTACCAACCCGAACCTCCACTCTCCTACACTGCTCCTTTCCCTGCCGTCTCTGTAGACGATTTGGCACATGTTTTACGCTGGATGCCCTTCCTAACACAACCCTCCCCATTTACCTGGGCTTGGGACCGGCACTAAGAGTGCACTGGCTTGTGCCTCCCTAATGGCTGGGTTGAAAGATTACTTATTATATTACACTATTATTATAATTAATAATTATTATTAATATTCTGATACATTCTTCTAGAAAAGTAGAAATAGACCTTCTAGAACCTTCTTGAAATAAATTGACTCAAATAAATGCCAGTATTCCAGTTACTCCGCTTCTCTCTCTCTCTCTCTCTCTCTCTCTCTCTCTCTCACTTTTCCCAGCATTATGGTTCTGTCTGAAGCGAGCTTTGTTATTTCTCCACCTCCACCTCCGTCCAACCTTCCATCCGGCGGAAAAACAACGGACGCTTGTTAGGCGCAAAGCTGCTCCCTGTGGCTCGGAATAACTTAGAGACAACGAAAAACAAACAGCTTCGACGCCTTGGAGGGATATCGAGTTCATCATCTTCGTTTCTCCTCCTCCTCCTCCTCCTCATCCTCCATCCCTCCCTCCAGTAGCGGCCAGGCCGAGTCGGGGCGTCCAAACAGAGGGGACTAAAGGTCCCGGCCCACTACTGTGAACGGGTTCAAATCCACCTCTCTTCAAACAAACAGAATTTATGATTCTGTTTTGTATTTCATTCCTCACGCTTTTCATTCTGGGATCTTCGGAAAGGTCATGTGACCCAACATAAATTGATTCAGCACTTTTAACTCAAACAGAGATCTCGAAATCATCATATATCACAAAATTCACTGTTTCATTCCTCTTCCTGGTTGGACACCATCCATCATTCCTCTGCCAGCTTTTTCTTCTCCTCTCTTCCTTTTTGATCCTGTTACAGGTTTACTGACACTGGAGACTCCTTCCAAAGGTGTGACAATTACATTTTTTCTTTTTCGGACATGCGAAACACATGTCAATGCGATTGAGCTGAGCTGATGCCATGGAAATGATCATGTATCAGGACAGGCATGCTTCTTCCAAACCTGCGCTTCACAGCTTCACTCCAGTTAGAGGAAATTAATCAACACCTGGTGAGAAGAAAGAGTAAACTGCTGTATATGGATTTCGATTTGGCGAAGAGACACTGACGTTGGAGAAAAAAAATCACAGCACACAAAAAAAAAGCATTCGTGTTTCATAAACGGAGAAATAAAATCGCTTCCTGTTCCACATTTGGACCTGATCATCAGGAGGAGCAGCGAGCCAGGTTCATACCTGGAATTCCTGCAATTATTTTATTTTTGCATATCATTTTGCTGGAATGCTTTATGTCTCTCTCTCTCTCTCACACACACACACACACACACACACACACACACACACACACTGCGCTATGTCCCAGCAGTGACCTGGGACCCCACTGGCTGTGGTCTGCCTTACACACCTTCTTTAGAGAACTCAGCTGGGCGAGGGGACAGCTAAAACACACACACACACACACACACACACACACACACACACACACACACACAAAGCAGCCTGGCTGGAGAGAAGACACTTCAGTCGGCCAGTCACTGTGGAGCTTTCTCCATTACTGCTGTGTTTGGCACATGATCACACACACACACAGACACACACACACACACACGCACACACACTCACAAACACACATGTATATAGAGTGACATGGTATATATGATTTTATACTGTATAAATAAGTGTCAAATGTAAATCAAATTATAAATAAATAATAAATCAACTAAAAATAACAAACAATAATATAAAAGAATTACAATAAAGAAAAAAAACAGAAGTAAAAAATAAAGAAATAAAAAATAATTGTGTAATATCTATTTATTTAGCACTATAGTAAAACTGTTGTTCGAATATTTTTTAATTCAATACAGGATAACACATTCTTCTCTTTATACATTCCCTGGACCATTTCCAACTGGTCGTGTTTGACTCCATGAATACAACGATATGGAACAGTCGGGTTGCTTCATGTGGTGGTATTCACACCGTCATCATTCGACAGGTACGAACATTAATCAGCACGGTGATACATCATCAATCACGCTAATCACAATTACAACCGCATGTCAGTCCATCTGCTCCAGAGTAAATCATCATCAAATTCACACCTACACACACACACACACACACACACTTCGTTTCGCAAACTTTTTCCCATAGTCCTGGTATTAATAAAAAAATTTAAATATCCTGTTTCTTCTCAAATATTAGCAAACCATACACACTCATTAAACACTGATGGGGTGTGTTTTCTTTTTTCGAAACTATAGTCTAGCAAATAATGTACACACAGTAGATGTGTGTGGCATGTACTTTTTGAAAACAAAAAAATCAGTTGTATTACCATCTACTAGGTTTACGATTAACACAATTTCTCAACTATATGATATTTATAGCTTCATATATACACTATGTAGCTAAGAATATTGGAACAGCTGACTTTTCATCCATATGTGCTTCTTCCCCAAAATGTAGCATTAAATTTGACCTGCACTTGAACTAGGAGACCCAAATTTTTTCCAGCATGACAGTGGCCTTGTGCACAAAGGCAGTTTCATGAAGAAATGCTTTACATGTTGAAGATCTCCTGCTACAGAGCTCCAAACACTATTGAAAACCTTTGGAATAAATGTAAAAGCTGACTGCACCCCAGGCCTTCTCATCTCACCTACATCATACTAAATTCCTTGTAGTTGAATGAATCTACACAAATCTCCACAAAATCTAGTGGAACATTTTTCAAGAAAAGTCACGGTTCTTAAAGGGTGGTAGCTTAATGGTTAAGGCATTGGACTTTGGATCGGAAGGTCACAAGTTCAAATCCCAACACCAGAAAGCTGCCATTGCTGGGCCCTTGAGCAAGACCCTTAACCCTCCCCTGCTCAGTTGTAAGTCGCTCTGGATAAGGGCTTCTGCCAAATGCAATAAATGTAAATGTTATAACAGCAAATGGTTACTACATGTGGAATGGGATGTTGAAAAATTATAATCTTATGTACAGGTGTCCACAAAACATGTGAATAACGTGATTCTGTGCCATGCCTCTAGTAATAATCAACCTGTTGATGTTCATTCTGTTTTGAATGTCTCCAGTTCTTTAGATCTTCCATCGAGCTAAGTAAGGTCATTAGGTAATGTGTACAATAGCTGTCTCACTGTGGTTACAGGTGTTTAAAAGCAGTGCATTTATTTAGAACTGGACACAAACTACCCATGTGTTCAATGCTCTGAATTTACACCTGAACTTCCAGCCAATCACAATTCACTATTCACACCTGAACTCTTTCCAGCCAATCACAATCCAATATTCACACCTCAACTCTTTTCCGCCAATCACAATCCAATATTTACACCTGAACTCTTTCCTGCCAATCACAATCTAATATTCACACCTGAACTTCCTGCCAGACACAATCCACTTTTCACAAATGCACTTCCTGCCAATCACAATCCACAGTTCGCACCTAAACTCTTTTCAGCCAATCACAATCCAATATTCACACCATAATACTTTCCAGCCAATCACAATCCACTATTCACACTTGACCTTCCTGCCAATCACAACCCACTATTCAAACATGAATTTCCTGCTAATCACAATCCAATATTCACACCTGAACTCTTTCCAGATAATCACAATCCAATATTCACACTGGAACTCTTTACTGCCAATCACAATCCACTATTAATCCACAATCCAATATTCACATCTGAACTTCCACCAATCACAATCCACTACTAACACCAGGACTCTTTCTCGCCAATCACAATCCACTGTTCACACTTAAAATCTTTTCGGCCAATCACAATTCACTATTTACACTGACCAGGGTAAATATAATATATAAATCACATATAGCTACAGATAAATATTATATATATAGATGATATATAGATAAGATGTAGGAATTAATCTAGATTTGTTCACAAGGTGAGATTTATTGGAATTCTGACAGGACTGTTGTACTGATGCTAAAGTAAATATAGAATATTATAAACGATGAACACCAGAACTCCACCTAAAGCGTATAAAGAAGGTATTTCTGCTGCTTGGACCCAAAACGACCATAAAAATCTGCAAGCCTGACTCTGACTTGGCATCGTATCCGAGTCACCCCTCGCACACAGACTCCATTTCTCTCCCTCATGAAAAGTTTTTGGCTTCGGTCTGAGCAAAATGCTTGTTTTGATTAGATTAGACTATCTAATCTATCGTCTAAATATGAAACCTGTCTCCTGCACCGTGTCGGTCCGATTAGGGGCTTCAAGACGCTCACCGTCTCCTTTAGGCTTTCCATATTAGAACAAAAATTTAGCGTGTAAAACATGCAGAGCGCGAACCAACGCCAAGATATCGGGAGATCTGATAAACGTGGAGCTTTTGCACTCTGAGAGACGGGGCGCATGCAAAGCTGCCACCTCGACTCCATCTCTTTCTCACTCACTCTTTTTGGTTGAAAACTGCTTACCCATGTCCATCTTTCACGTCCATCTCTTATTAGAACGTTTTGCACGGCATTCGACAGGTCCTAAAGTAGTAACGTTTCACACAATGTTACTGCAACATTTTCTACATTGAAATGTTCACACGTTTTTCAGGCAACAATATGCAGAAACGTTAACATAAACCTTTCATAATTGAAAAAAATTACATTTTTCAGTTTCTCAATGGAAACGTTCCATTAAGTAATTTAAAAAATGGTGGTTTTTGGTTTGGTTTGACTGAAAACATTCAGAAAGCATTTCAAAACAAAGTTTTGTTCGCGCAGCGTTCCAAATGAAACAAAACATTTATCTTGTGTAATGCATATGTTAAATGTTGAGGTTTATACAACGAAATGTTGCTGAAATGCTGTAGGAATGTTGCATAAAGGTTCATTAAGGTTGATGCACATTCAGGTGGATACTCATGAACTGACAGAAACAAATTGTGTGTGTGTGTGTGTGTGTGTGTGTGTGTCAGGGTGCGAGGGAAACGGGAGGCGGAAACCGGAGTACAGCTCGCTCGGGTTTTATTGACAAGAGTGAGGGAGAGAGATAAACACAAGAACACACACACGCGGACGCGCACAAACACACACACACACGCGCACTCGCACACACAAGTCCTTAAGAGAGTCTGAGGTGCGCTTGGGGAGAAGCGTAGCTGATCCGAAATGCGCGGGGAGGAGAAACGCAGCCGGTACCGGATCGTGGAGTCCGAACGGAACGGAAAACGTAGAGTACTGCATGCAACCGTGAAACCATGCAGCAGTACGTAACACCTAACACATTCAATAACGAACAAGGGAGGGAGTGAGAGTGAGGAGCTTATGTAGAAGCGGGGTGGAGTGATGATGAGCTCCAGGTGTGCGTAGTTAAGCCTGGAGCTCCAGAGAGAGCGGAGGCATGAAAGCCACAAAAGGGGGCGTGGCAGGTGGATCCCTGACCTTCCCCCCCCCCCCCCCCCCCCCCCCCGAGGGGGCGGCACCTGACGCCCAAAACCCACCGATGCCCGGAGGGCCAGGGCACTCGGAGGATGACCCCGGTGTCCGTCCAGGGTCGAAAGGGACCTGGTCAGAACCGTCGCGGAACCCGGGGAAGGCCAGGGAGGAGGATTCGAGGCGGAGCGACAACCCCGGTGGAGAGCCGGGACCGGACGATGCCCATCCTGAAGACACGGTTCGAAACCACGCCCTTAGCGGAGGTTCGAGACAGCGCGTAGCTCATCGCGGAGGCCAGGAATGGGCGAAGACCGGAGGCAGGGCCAAGACCGGAGGCAGGGCGAAGGCCGGAGACGGAGAAACAGTTCCAGCGGCGACCGGGGACGGAGAGCTGCCTGTAGCGGAGACCGGGGACGGAGGGATGTCTTCATCGGAGGCTGGAGGCGGAGAGACAGCTCCGGCGTAGGACAGGGACCAAGCTGCGCCTGCAGCGGAGTCCCGAGGCTGAGCGACATCCACGGCAGAGACCTGAGACCGAGTGACGCCCTCGGCGGTGATCAGGGCCGGATTGACGCCCACTGGGGAGGTCTGGAGCGGAGCTACGTCCGTAGCAGAGATCGGAGAACGAGTGATGCACTCGGTGGAGACCGGGAGCAGAAAAACGTCCCTGGTGGTGTCCAGAGGCCGAGTGACGCCCACGGCGGAGATGAGGAAAGCAGTGACACCTTCGCCGGGGCTGTGAGCCGTGACGACGCCTTCAGAGGAACTTGGGAGTGCTTTGTCATGCTCTGAGGGACCTGGAGGTGTTATGTCGCCCGCAGAGGAACCCGGAGGCGAGACGTCGCTTGGAGAGAAACGCTGAGGCGTGACTTTGCCTTCAGATGGTCTAGGAGGTGTGGTTTCACCTTTTGGGAGACTCGGGGCTGAGACGTCTTCGTCGGAGGAGTTCAGAGGCGAGACGCTGCCGACGGAGGAGCTCGGGGGCGAGACGACGCCTTTAGGGGAGCTCGGGAGCGAGACGTCGCCAACGGAGGAGCTCTGGGGTGAGAAGTCGCCAACGGAGGAGCTCAGGAGAGAGACGTCGCCAACGGAGGATGTCTGGGGTGAGACGTCACCAACGGAAGAGCTCAGGAGAGAGACGTTGCCATCGGAGGAGCTCAGAGGTGAGACATCGCCAAAGGAGGAGCTCTGGGGCGTGACGTCGCCATCGGAGGAGCTCAGAGGCGTGACGTCGCCATCGGAGGAGCTCAGAGGCGTGACGTCGCCATCAGAGGAGCTTGGGGCTATTGTGTCGCCCTCAGAAGAGCCTGGGACCGCGACATCACTGCCGGATGGCTCTGGAAGCGACCTGGGGCTGTCAGAGGAACCGTGGGTTGCCATGCCACCGTCATAGGTGGTCGGAGGTGATATGACCTCCTTCTTGCGGCCAGGCGGTGGTGCGACGACCCTCTTGCAACCAGGCGGCTGTTCGACGTCCCTTTTGCGGCCAGGCAGCGGCACGACGTTCCTTTCGCGGCCAGGCGGCGGCACGACGTTCCCTTCGCGGCCAGGCGGCGGCACGGCGTTCCCTTCGCGGCCAGGCGGCGGCACGACGTTCCCTTTGCGGCCAGGCGGCGGTACAACGTCCTTTTTGCAGCCAGGCGGCGGTACGACGTCCCTTTTGCGGCCAGGCGGTGGTACGACGTCCCTTTCGCAGCCTTGGGGCTGAGCTGAGTGTTCTAGGGAGCTCCGGGGCGGAACGGAGCTGTCCTGGAGGTCCTGGAGCGGAACTGAGCTCGCCTGGAGACCTTGGAGCGGAACTGAGCTCGCCTGGAGACCTTGGAGCGGAGCTGAGCTCGCGTGGAGGTCCTGGAGCGGAGCTGAGCTCTCATGGAGGTCCAGGAGCGGAGCTGAGCTCTAATGGAGGTCCTGGAGCAGAGCTGAGCTCTCATGGAGGTCCTGGGGCGAAGCCGGGCTCTCCTGGACACACTGGAGCGGAGTCGAGCGCTCTGAGGAGCCCAGGAGCGGAGTGAAGCTCTCGGGGAAACTCTGGAGCGGAGCAGAGCGCTCGTGGAAACCCTGGGGTGGAGCGGAGCGCTCGTGGAAACCCTGGGGCGGAGCGGAGCCCTCCTGGAAACTCTGGAGCGGAAAGGAGCTCTCCTGGAAACCCTGGAGTGGAACAGGGATCTCCTTGAATGGAGAGGAGCTCTCTTGGAAGCCCTGGAGCGGAGAGGAGCTCTCCTGGAAACTCTGGGGCGGAGCCCGCCCAGAGAGAACATCCCCGTGAGAATCCCAATGAAATGAGCGCATGAGCGAAAATCCCCTCCGAATGCGCTCCACAGCTTACTGGCGAGAGAGAGGGAGATATGGAGCGCGATTTTAGCTGTTTCGGTGGCGTAAGAGGAGGGATGGAAACTCATATATTCACCCACGCTCCATATAAAACCTCTCAACTCTGCCAATTCGCCGGAAAAGCGAGCCGGGAATTCCATAAGACTCGCCGGGGGGAGTGGCACGGCCGCTCTTGCATGTTCCTGAGCCGGCGAGGATGAATCGGCAGCGTGCTTCCGGGTGTTTCCAGAGGCGGAGCCTGGCCGTCGCTTTATCGTGGCACAGCGAATCCTCCATCCGAGGTTTGGATCGCGCCGGGACCACGGCAGCAACCCGATCATATCCCTGTCTTGTTTCCTTCCTTTTTTTTTTTTTTTTTTTTTATATTCCTTTTCAGGGGTTCGTTATTCTGTCAGGGTGCGAGGGAAACGGGAGGCGGAAGCCGGATTTTATTGACAAGAGTGAGGGAGAGAGATAAACACAAGCACACACACACACACACACACACACACACACACGCACGCGCACAAACACACACACACACATGCACACACAAGTCCTTAAGAGAGTCCGAGGTGCGCTTGGGGAGAAGCGTAGCTGATCCGAAATGCGCGGGGAGGAGAAACGCAGATGGTACCGGATAGTGGAGTCCGAACGGAACGGAAAACGTACAGTACTGCATGCAACCGTGAAACCATGCAGCAGTATGTAACACCTAACACAAAAGGGGGCGTGGCAGGTGGATCCCTGACAGTGTGTGTGTGTGTGTGTGTGTGTGTGTGTGTGTGTGTGTGTGTGTGTGTGTGTGAGGGGGGGATTTAGAAAGAGAGAGACAGAAAGACAAAGAAAGATAAAAAAAAAGACATTATATATAAATAAAAAATTTAGTAGCTTTTTAAAAAAAATATATATATATTTTTTTTTTTCTTTTCAGTATAAAGCAAATTTTTCAAGATATTTGTTTAACCACATCTCTCTGTCTCTCACTCTCTATTTAAAGCTAGTCATATTGAACATTTTTCCACATTCCTCTGGAGAGAGAAAGGAAAGAGGAATGTGTGTGTACTGATATTAATGTGGTCACATCTCATTCCCTCTTATACTTACTCTTCAAATCCTGTCACGGTTCTGTTTGTAGAGAAAGACAGAGTGCACTCGTTTATATCATTACAGCTGCTCATATCAAAACATTTTCAGATTTTTTTTCCCCCAGATGGAGAAGAGGGGGAACGGGATAAAGAGAGGATTAATACAGCTACTCGTTTAACCACATGTTTCTCTCTCTGTCTTAGAGGTTTTTTTTTTCAACCACAGATCTCTCTCTCTCTCTCTCTCTCTCTCTCTCTCTCTCTTTCTCTCTCTCCCTGCTTAAGGGAAATTCAACCACATCTCTTGTTTCAGTTACTAAGAAACACACAGAGAGAGAGAGAGAGAGAGAGAGAGAAAGACAGGCTCATGTAGACAGATAAATATTTAAGAGAGAGAGAGAGAGAGACAGTGAGAGAGGAGAAGAAGAAACTGCAGTTAAATGTGAGTAAAATTACTTCTAGATGAGCCATTATGGTTCTTTATAATGACTCTTGGTAGGAGTAGAAAACCCATTTGACCTTTCGGTCCAGAAACTGAACACTAAACTCACAGCCGGCTCCCTCAGGAGGAATGGTGCTGTGCCCTGGCCACAATATTAGATACAGTATTATTATTATTATTATTATTATTATTATGTTTATTTATTCTTTGGCACGATTCCCTGCTTATCATCAAATATTATTGTTTTGTATTTACTTTTATTTTGTCCCAATTTTTTCTTTTATTCCCTGGCTTTTTTTCTTTCTTTCCCTCCTGATAAATATAACATAAATATAACAATTGGCCTTATAAATATAACAGAGAGAGAGAGAGAGAGAGAGAGAGAGAGAGAGAGAAAGAGAGAGAAAGAGAGAATGTGTGTTTGGCAATACAAATGTTATTTGTAATACATATTCTTCATGCCAATAAAGCAAACTTTGAAAACCTGTGTGTGTGTGTGTGTGTGTGTGTGTGTGTGTGTGTTTATGACAGAGACAGAGAGAGATTGGCTGTACTCCAGGAACCTTCAGGGGAACAGTGTGGAAGCAAAGCTGAGATGTGTGTTCCGTGTTAGCCACCAGGGGGCGCTGCTACCGAACGCCGTCTCCTCATAAATCACGCTCAATCAAACTCCAATCAAAGCTCTGACAAGTTTCCTTCATTTCATTTCACTAATAATAAACAATAAATGATGCATGTAACTGTAATGCGATCAGATTAAATAAATACTGCCTTCTGCCTTTATCACCCATCACAGAGCAAAAAACCCACATGTAATGCACTGAAAAGGGCGTGTAATGAGTAGCCATTTTGGTTTTGTTTTATTGACTAGATCATCACACTGTGTACGAGACGCACATCCTATGACATGAAATAAAAAACATGGCACTGGACCTGGTTTCCTTTCACCTCCCACGTAGCATTTCCAGTCGGAAAACATCCTGACAACGTAGCGGCAAACCGTAGCCTACCATACGGAAAGAAAAAAAACCCTGTAAACCAAAATATTTAACTCAGTCAATTTAAACAAGTTGGTTTATGAAAGAACGGAGGAAAAACATAACAGTTCGGTGTGACGAGTGTAAAGATGCATAAGACATGGGTCACATTTCAGTAATCAAACATATTGACCTCTGGGGTGCCAATACGTTAATCAGAGTAAGACGATGAAAAAAAAAGAGGTCATGTGTATTTATGCCATTCAAAGTAAGTAAAAAATAAATAAATAAATAAATAAATAAATAAATAAAAAGACGTGCAGACGTGCAGACATGCAACATGACAATCAACGAAAAGGTCCCTGTGAACAAAGCTTCACTATAGAAATGGTAAGGCTTTACTATGAGTGCACTGATGTACACAAACCTGTGATAAGGCTGCTGTTCTAGAAAATTTATCGTCACCTCGTTTTAACCAATCAGAATCCAGAACTCAGCAGAACTCCAGAATCCAGAACTCAGTTCTTGATACCCACAATGCACTTTTCAGGCTGACATTAGAGTTATATTTTTAGTCGTGCATGTGCGAGAGTTAATACCAATCCAAAAGTGCTGCACTAATGAAGAGTGTATTTGGTGGCATGCACATAAAAGGAGAGAGAGAGAGAGAGGGAGAAAGAGAGAGAGAAAAAGAGAGAGAGAGAAGGAAGGATGGATGGAGAGAGGGATGATGAGGGGTGAGCGAGAGGTTTACAGGCCTGCCTGAGTGCTCCGAGCTGCCACATGATGCAGTTTTACGAGAGCAAGCGGGGTAACGGGAATGAGGGAAAAGGGGATGGAGGGATGTGGATGGAGGGGATGGAGTGAAGGGAACAGGGTGGCTTGTAAACAGAAAAACTACGGTAGAGGTTCAGATTAGCAGCATCGTAAAAGCAGGCTAGCGCCAGTGCCATATTTGGTGCCTGCTCTGATGTTTTCCACGAACGAAGACAGGAAGATACGATCATTTCACTTCCTTTTGTTTTAATTTAAAAGGAAATAATGGCGCCCAAATATAGATGGGGTGGGAGAGATGCAGCTAGTGTGCAAAGAGGGAGGTGGGGGATAGAGGAGAGAGAGAGGGAATGAGAGAGAGAGATGGTCTATAAGATAACTGGTTGAATCTCAGAATCTCTGAGTGTGTTTCCTGTCATGTGACATGATTCAGCTTTAGGACATAAAAAATAAATGAGTTCACAAATTGGTTATCTTTAATGGGGCTTTTATTACAATGTTGTTTAGAATAAACAAGTGTCTGTTTGTTGCTCGTCATCGGACCTCTCGATGTGATAACCTGCTCTTGGCGAGTTGGTAAGCTATATATGAGGCAGGGAGCCACATGGAAAACACTAAGGGTACCAACACTTTTGGTGCCCCTTTAATAGGAATTCAAAACATAGAAGTTAGTAACACATGAAGAGAGTGAGGGAGAGAAAGACAGGCAGACAGATAAAAGGAGAGACAGAAAAATGTAGTCAGGAAAGTAGACAGATATAAAAAAACAGAAACTGGAACCGGACTAAGAGAAACTCTTAAGCGAAGCGAAAAATCTGATAGTTCGCGAGAAGCTGCGAGTGGCTCGAAAGTTTGGAGTAACATTTAAAAATAGAGTTTGTACTTATAAATTACATAAAAATGGTTTAAAAAAATATTTTATTATTGTATTATTCATTTAAAGTAGTAAATAAAACATTTATGACAAGTAATTCACAATTTTTGTTGAGTTTACGAAACCTCGCGATTATTTGTTACTAGTGAGGAGTCATATAACGTAACCCCCACGAGTATCGAGGTTGTACTGTAAGTAAACAGTAAGTAAACAGTTTGTCCTCAAAGTTGATGTGCTGAAATGGGCAAGTGTAATGATCTGAGCGAGTTTAAAACTGCAGCTTTTGCAGGTTCCCGGTCTGCAGTGGTCTTATCTATCAAAAGTGGTCCAAGGAAGGAACAGTGCTAAACCGGCATTTCGCCATACAGTGTAAAACAAAATAAGGGTGTAATTGCAGCCAATCAGATTCCAGGAGTAAGGTCATGTGATCCAGACACCAGATGTATTACAGGAGTAAAAAATAAACAGTAAACGTTGCTTCAAACACATGTAAACTACTATATTTCTCAGCGTCTTTATTTGGCATTTTTACGTGTTTTTTTTTTTTTACCTATAACCTGCTGTGCATTTTGGATGCATTTCTGTTTCTCCTCGTGCAGCTGAAACACACTTGCTCTCGTAACGAAGCTCCTGAGCATCGCTGATATTTAACAAAACACAGCTTTATGACTTTCAGCGGCCGAGTAACCTGCGAGGTCTGATCGGGCCCCGAGCGGGCTCCGAGCGCTGCCAGAGAACCTGCACAGATTTTTTACAGGCCCGCACTTATTAAGGGTTTTCTACCGAACATATTTTATTTTTCCTTTTGTTTTCATTGGGGAGCCTGAGGGCCATCTGGCAGCGTTCTCAGCGCAATAAAGCTGCAAGGTCTCCGTCTTGTTTTTATTTTATCGTATGTTAAACGGCATCGTCTGATTAAAGAAGGAATGAATGTAGCCCGGGCTTCTGGAGCTGCATTCTGTAATATTCCTTTATTAGGTTTATCCACTTGGCAGACTTGTTTCTCTATGAGGCACAACACAAAAGATTGCTGCTTAATGGCTGAACAGTGGTTTTGGGATTAGAACCTAAACCCTTCCGATTTAACTGTTCAGCTCTCACCACTCACACTTTTATCCGAACAGTGTGCAGCTTAGCTTTACAAGTCCTGCGCTAATTCCCATCAGCCTCGTAAGAGCGACTGAGAAACGGAAAGCAAGCGTTAGAAAAAACAGAGAGCAAATTGGCCCTAGCGTCTCACTAATCCACCAGCTACAGCGCACAGGAACAAAGGGAATGAGGAGCTCACTTCGTGTGAGGAGAGCAAGTCCTGCTGAACAGTGCTGCCTGATTTATCCACAATAACACCATTGTTACACACATCACACCTTAAACATGGCAGCCTATCGTATATCGCTCTTTTACTCTCCTTAACCTTTAAATACGCAAGCGAGCTAGTGTTATCACTTTGCATCTCGCTAATCCATGAGTTTTAGCTGTTTAGCTGGAGATCTACCTCATGAAATTAGCTTCGCTTTGCTGTGTCTGAAAATCTGACCTTTTCTGATTATATCAGAGATCAAATCTAACTTTACATCCCATAATCCTACAGTACAATGTTCACAGAGATTTTTCTATTTCTGTTACAGATAGATACAGGGGCCACACCTCCTTCACTGTTACAGAT
>JAAIIK010000049.1:2808063-2859591 GCA_014706435.1 Silurus glanis | reverse complement strand
GATAGATACAGGGGCCACACCTCCTTCACTGTTACAGATAGATACAGAATCCACATCTAAATCATGTGATACCTCTTGTTTCCCTTTTACTGTTTGGGGCTCCTTTAAAATAGAAAAAAATCTCAAATGTGTGGAAGGAAGTAGTAGAGAAAATTGGAGCCTCTGGTGAGTGTGTGTGATAAGTACAGTTTGCAACGAAGCTAGTACGAAGCTAGTACAAAGCCATACACATGGCATTTTATACAAAAAAGCAATTCTCTCACTGATTATTTCTTTGTGTTGAATTATTTGGAAACTCTATACGAGGTGGTATCAAAATGTTTCCAGACTAATTGTGTACCTGGTGCTACTCTGACCATGTGTAATACCACGGCTGCGATTTCACCATGGACACAACTAGAACAAAGAGCAAACGTGAAATTCTGCGTGAAACTAAGCAAATCTGCCACAGAGACGTTTGACATGACATATGTTTGACATATACGGCAACAGACTTCAAGAGAGGATGATTATCGCTGGAAGATGACGAGACATCAAAAAGACCATCAACAAGCACCAAAAATGTTGACACCGTACGGCAACTTGTGCATGATGATCATCAGAGAACAAATTCACATGATCGTACTATCACCCCCACCCTACTCACCAGATTTGACTCCTTGCTGACTTCGCCTTCTTTAAAGGTCACCATATTTACACCATTGCGGAGATCCAGCACAAATCTCAGAAGGTGCTTGACATGCTTTCAGGACACATTCCAGAAGTGTCAGGAACCCTGGGAGCGCTGCATTGCTGTGCAGGGGAACTATTTTGTGTAAGGTGTAAGGTGATGTAACCTTTGTAAGGTGATAGTGTGTGAACATGGATAAATCAAATACTTTATTGTAAACAAAGCTAGTCTTTTTGATAACAACTCATATACTGCAGTTACTAAAAATTGTTCATTTGAAGGGGGTGGGAGTTCCTGACAGGCCACAACTACAAGAGGTGACAAGTGAGTTCCCTTTCAGGAACTCGAGCTGCGTCGGAACGCTTTGGGAACGTGACTGCATTGTCCATGCTCTGAGTAATGAGTCTAATCAGTCAAAATGGAAGACAAGCTGTCACCGGCGGGGTGACGTCATGACCAGGGAGTATAAAGCGCACCTGGAGAGAAGAATGCTTCAGCTTCTGTTTTGTTCATAAAGCGCTCTGTGTGAAATTCAATGTTTTTCTGTCTGTTTGTCAAAAAAATTAAGGCATTTAAGAAAACCAAGCACACGTTTTGGCCGTGTGCTTCGCCCTGTCCTTGCTTCATTTCGGGAAGGGATACACACAGCGTGTGTGTGGCTTGTTTGGGAGCGGAGCATGCGATTTCGGCTCTCTCGACCTGCGCTGGTCAGCAATTCACCATTGGTTTGTCACAGTAGATCTGAAGGATGCGTACTTTCACATACCCATCCTCCCTTCTTACAGGAAGTTCCTGAGTTTTGCTTTAGGGGTCAAAGCATTCCAATATTCTTCCATTCGGCCATGCCCTGTCACCCTGCACCTTCACGAAGTGTGTCGATGCTGTTCTGGCTCCCCTGAGACTTCAGGGCATTCGTATCCTCAATTATATCGACGATTGGTTGATATTAGTTTAATCAGAGCAGTTAGTGGTCCGGCATTGAGATGTCGTTCTTGCTCACAGAAAGGAGCTGGGGTTTTGGCTGAATACCGGGAAGAGTGTGCTTTCTCCGTCACAGAGAACCACCTATCTCTGCATTACAGTGGAACCCGGTTATGTCGCCGGCCTAGGGGACACCAAAAAGCGATGATCGAGATAAACGAAAACCAATATGGTGGCTATATATTAATGTGCTTGAAATTTCTTTATGTACATGATGTGCGTTATTAAATGAGAATGTGCATGCATGTGTTTTTGGAGGTTTTTTTACACAACAGCGTTGCCGCGATTTGTTCGATTGGTCATGCGGATCGAGATAACCTGTAATGCGGATAAGGAGGCGGAAGCCGAAGAAAACGCAAACAAAGTTTATTGAGAATAGTCAGGAGATAATCCACCAATACTTGTAGCGAAGCAGTAATATCCAGTGGTGCGCTCCGGGAGCACGGTCCACGAAGTTATGCTATGGAAAGCGCAGCGCTGGGCAGCAATGGATAAACGTGGTGCAGACAGCGTGAACATGGAAAACAGCAGGATCGGGGTAATCCGGGGTGCCGTTGAGACAATGCGGAGTACGAGAAGAAGGGTACGTAGCGGGATACGTATACGCGATTACACAGACCGACATGAACCAACACATACGATCATGCACAAATAATAACGGACCGTGAGTGTGTGGAGGTGAGTGGCTTAAATAGGAGATGGGATGAGTGAGTGAATGAGAGTCAGGTGTGTGTGACCAGCATGACTGCGACGAGCTCGCCCGCACGGGAGAAGAAGCAGGGTGCTTCGGGGAAGGGGGCGTGGCAGGGGGATTCCTGACATAACCGACGTTAAGTGGCAAATTTGCCCCCCCTTGTGCTCGAGATATTAGCTTTCGGCGACATAAAAAAAATCGACATAACCGATTAAAAAATGCTAAGACAAAGTGAGAATTTGGCGGTTCCACTTCAAAAACGTCGACTTAATAAGGTTGGCGAGTTAACCGAGGTTGAGATAAGTGGGTTCGACTGTATTTGGGAATCGGCAAATATGCGCGCGCAGTTTTCCCCTGCCCGCATAGCATCCATACTCACGCCGGTCAGGAAGGTCAGAGAAGAGCAGTCACTTACTATCAAGCAGTTCCAGAGACTGCTCGGTCTCATGGCAGCAGTGACCCCTTCAGTGGTGGCTCAGAGCCCTGGGGTTCTCTCGGAAGGGCGTGGAGAGATCCTGGGTTCCTACTCCAAGGCCCGGTGTTGGGAGTTCCCGGTTGTCGCATTGTGCTTACGACGGATGCGTCCCTCACGGGATGGGGAGCGGTCATGAGTGGCCGCTCTGCACAAGTTCTATGGAAGAGTGTCCATCTGAGGTGGCACATTAATTGCCTAGAAGTGCTGGCCGTGCTTCTGGCTTTGAAGCACTTCCTCCCGGACCTCAGAGGCCATCACATGTTGGTCCGCTCGGACAAAACCTCAGTGGTCTCATATATTAACCACCAGGGGGGTCTGCGTTCATGCCCTGTAAAGGCTGGCATGCCAGATCCTCCTGTGGGCCTAGGGGAATATATCCCGGGCCAATATATCCCGAGCCACTTGAATGAGGCAGCAGACACCCCCAGGTGGATTAGCGGTTTTTGGAGATTTCGGCAAAATCCCTATGGTTCTCCTTATATCCACCAGCCCCGTTGGAACTGGATGCTATGGTGCAACTGTGGCTGCATTTTGAAACCCCCCTGTCGCACTGGTAGAGACCTTTCTCCAATCCAGAGCTCCCTCCACGAGGGGGTCGTATGCCGCATCTGTTCACTGCATGGTGCTCTCGGCACCGAATGAATCCAGTCCACTGCCCGGTTGGTTCAGTTCAGTGCTGGAGTTTCTGCAGGAGCAGATCGCAAAAGGGTTGGCTCCATCCACCATTAAAGTCTACACTTCCACTTTTTTGGCGTATCACGCCCCCATGTCCGGGCATTCACTGGGCAGAGACCCATTTCTGACACGTTCTCTCCGTGGCACCTGGAGGCTGAGGAATCCGGTGCATCACAGAGTGCCTGGTTGGGACCTGGCCGTAGTGTTGGAGGCTCTATCCGAGTCCCCCTTCGAGCCTTTGGCCGAGACTTTGTGGAGGCACTTTGTGGATGCTTTCCTACTGGCTATCTGCTCTGTGAGTAGAGTAGGTGATTTACAGGCCCTCTTCTTACGAGTCCTCTGGTCTCCCCACTCCATTCGGGGTCAGAGCTTACTTGACCCGGAGTGTGGCAGCTTCTAAGGCTTGGTCCTGTGGAGTGTCCCTCCAAGACCTCTGTGACGCTGTGGGGTGGTCCACCCCGCTCACCTTTACCAGGTTTTACAACTGTGACCTCTGTGCCACTCCTGGCACCTCTGTCCCTTGACTTAGTTGTGCTCATTCACACTAGTCAGGGACTGGTCGGTGTGGTGTTATTGGACTCTTGTTCCCAAAGCGTTCCAACGCAGATCGGGTTCCTGAAAAGGAACGTCTCTAGGTTACGTATGTAACCCTAGTTCCCTGAGGGAATGAGACGCTGCATCTCTAACCACACCTCCGGCGCCCCATCAGCACTTTCTTTACAGTTACAGAAGCTGAAGCAGTCTTCTCTCCAGGTGCGCTTTATACTCTCTGGTCGTGATGTCACCCCGCCGGTGACAGCCTGTCTTCAATTTTGACTGATTAGACTCATCTAAGCCGCGTTCCCAAAGCGTTCCGACACAGCGTCTCGTTCCCTCAGGGAACAAGTGTTACATACGGAACCTAGAGACGTTCATCCTTATGTGAACGTAGCATTAATACAATCCTGGTCTTGGCAATTAAATGTAAAAAAAAAAAAATTTAGAGTGAGGACATTCCATCACATCCTATCTCAAATGAAAATGCAGAAAATTGAGAGGCAGCTCACTAATCTGTGAGCTTTAGCTCGTTGTGGAGAGAAAGGGGAGTGGAGCAACAAGAGCAAATGGTTCGCGAGATCAGAGCTCCGGGCCGGGCTTTGTGTTTCTGGCGAATGCCCTTCATTCCAAACCCGGCAGAGATTTAGGGACTTTCAAAGTCATAAAAAAATTGGAAACAATAAAAAAGCAATGACTCAAAAACCATTGTTATGGCTAATGAGCGCTTGGCAAAAAGAAGCGAACGCAATCCAGTACAAAGAGACGCGCTGTCAACTTAATCACGTCCTTGCATTTGAACAAAGAACACACCAAAAATCAAAGAAAGAAGCAAAAAATTCCCCAGATACGCCCCAGTGACGTCCCGCTAATAAACGACAAGGGTTACCATTCTATTCGTTCAGCATAATCAAGGTTAATCTATCATTTATCTCCATCTAAATCTGCTGTACCTCAGCGTCCTTCATCAGACTGATGTCATGATGGATGACGGACCTAATGTATATTAAGTATATCCTGCTTCTTTGGAAAAAAAAAAGAAGAGGGAGGGAAGACGTTTGAAACACAGCCCAACAGGATGAGAGGAGTTCCTGCGTAGCATCAACGCCATTCTGGCAGAAATGGAGCGTGTCATGGTGGCAGTAAAAATGCATAGAGAGAGAGAGAGAGAGAGAGAGAGAGAGCAAGAGAGAGAGAGAGAGCTGTTATTCGTTAGGGATTTCGATGTCATGGATGTTTCTGTGTAAAACTGATGAAAGACTTTTTTGCTCAGGACTGGCACAGATGGGGTGAAGCTTTGTTCTGGCTTCTGTCACATAAAAATGGAACAAATCAGAAAAAAATAGACAGATGGATAGATAGATGCTATGACACCACATGACTTCGCACTGAATCTACATGACTCCATATTGACTCCACACGTGCACTAAATCAAACCTTTTATATTTAAAAATTATATTGTGATTTGGCAGTGGGTGGAAAGCCACACCCCTTTAACAGTGACTGACAGGCACACAGGCCCCTTCTATTTCCCTGCAACTAACAGACACCATAACCATGCCTCATTTGATATTTATGATATGCTTCACCGACAGGAAATCAAAGGCCACACCTTCCTCAGATACTGAAAGCCAACAGTCACACCTCCTTAACTGTATCTGAGACGCTAACGCTACGCCTCTTTCACTTTGAATGACTGACACCAAGACCACATAGAGACCACACTCCCTTCTATGTTACTGACAGACAGAGGAGCCACACTTTCTTCAAAGTGACTGAAACACCATGGCCACACCTCCTTCAGTGTTACAGATAGATACAGAGATTTTGTTGCTTTCATACTGACGAATACACAGAGGCCGCAACCCCTTCACTGTTACTGATAGATCCAGAAGCCAGACTTTCTTCATAATGACTGATACATGGAGTCCTTGCTACATTCAGTGTTACAGATAAATAGAGAGGCCATACCTCCTTTATTACTACAGATAAATACAGAGGCCACACCTATTTTATTACTACCGATAAATACAGAGGCCACACCTATTTTATTACTACCGATAAATACAGAGGCCACACCTATTTTATTACTACAGATAAATACAGAGGCCACACCTCTTTTACTCTACAGGTAATACAGAGGCCACACCTCTTTTACTACTACTGATAAATACAGAGGCCACAACTTTTGTTACTGTTATAGGTAAATACAGAACCCATACCTCTTATTGTTACTGATAAATACAGAGGCCACACCTCTTTTACTGTTACAAGTAATACAGAGGCCACACCTATTTTATTATTACAAATAAATACTGAGGCCACACCTTTTTTTATTTGCTACAGGTAAATACAGAACCTATACCTCTTATTGTTACAGATAAATACAGAGGCCACACCTCTTTTATTGCTACAGATAATACTGAGGCCACACCTTTTTTATTTGCTACAAGTAAATTCTAAAGCCACATCTCTTTTGTTGTTACAGATAAATACAGAGGCCACACCTCTTATTGTTACATATAAATACAGAGGCCACACCTCTTTTACTGTTACAGATAAATACAGAGGCCACGTCTCTTTTACTGATACAGATAAATACAGAGGCTACACGTCTTTTATTGCTACAGATTGATACAGAGGCCACGCCTCTTTTACTGCTACAGAAAAATACAGAGGCCACACCACTTTTCTTGCTACAGTTAAATACAGAGGCCACATCTCTTTTATTGCTACAGGTTAATACAGAGGCACACTTCTTTTACTGTTACAGATCAATTAAATGGAAATCAAAAAAATCATAATTACACAAAAATAAACATCGATCTAAATGAAAAAAAGTGTTCTGATCTGCTTCTTGTCACCATGAGGATTAAAAATGAGAAAAGAAGTGAAACCTTTAACCGGTGTAATTTTAATTTGTGTCGTTCCTGTAGAAGAAAGGTTAAATGGTCACGATTTGGTAGTAAATCTCGGAGAAATCCCTTAAACGGCGACGAGTTACCAGAACTTTCCCAGAGCTGAGCTCATGCGATTGGCCGACGCTCCGAGAAACCTCGAACAGGAAGCGGTTGTGGTCACTTTGGACGCTTTAACACCACCTCATAAAAAACCTACCATCTCTAAAGAGTCAGCATTTCCCACTGAAGGGGAAATACAGAGGAAACACACATACACCTCAAGACACACACATATACACACCCCAAAACACACACACGCGCTTAGGCCATGAGTCATTAAGTGAACACGGGTCCCGATTCAAAACCTGACCACCAACAGCAGCACTTTATGGCACAGTGATGTCCTCAGAACACTTCCTTTACCACCATCGTTCTAGAGATTTTGTTCCACCATAAAATGGAGTGAAGGAATCCACAAAATGTCCCATTGTTCCTATTGGTCCTTTTCATTCCTAGTTGTGCTAGCTTTCGAGTACCCCTTTAATAGCTCTCCTATTTCTTCTTACTCTTGGTTTCTGACAGTTTGAAGATTCAAACTTTGTCATTTCCCTTAGTTCCTACAACACCTTTAGCAAATTACTGCCTTTTTCTATCTGTCATCTTCCAGTGCTGTCCATGATGAAATCGCAGACAAGGTAATGCACCTGGTCAGAAAAGTTACACCAGTTACACCTTTATTCTCGAAACCTTTAATTACCACCTCGTCTACTAGCTATCTTGCTACAGTCCTTAATGGCCCCCTATTTCCTCATCACGTTTCATGGTTCCTTGCTCTCACTCTCTCATCTTTCTTGCTCTTGCTTCTATTGGCTCAAAGTTCTGCTAGTTTTTCCAGATCCTGTTTCATGTTTCTTAGTTCCCAAAATAGATCCTGGTAGATAATTTCACTCCTAATAGTTTCCACAACAATCATCATGTACTGTGCACAAGTTTAAAAGTTAGATGGTAGAGACATACTTCTGAGTAAAATGTTTATCTGGAGATAATAGAGATAAGCATGAAGGTTCCCTGGTGGTCTAGTGGTTAGGATGCGGCGCTCTCACCGCTGCGGCCCGGGTTCGATCCCCGGTCAGGGAACCAACCCCAGCCACTTTCAGTGCCGGTCCCAAGCCCGGATAAATTGGGGAGGGTTGCATTAGGAAGGGCATCCAGCGTAAAAACGTGTGCCAAATCAAACATGCGGATGGTCCGCTGTGGCGACCCCTAACGGGAGAAGCCGAAAGAAAGTTTAATAGAGATAAGCATGAAGGCACACAGGGAGATCTTTCTGCCATGTTCTACCTCAAACCCCCAAATCATGCAGTGAAATCAGAGACAAGCTCCTCCAGATAACAATCTCTTTATCTGACCATTAAAGTCATTAATAGGTCAAAAAAAGTAGGTTCTTCAGCAGCGTGATCATAAACACATCATTCTGACGGATTGCTGCTGTTAAGCGTATGAAGCATTACAGACACGCAGCCCGAGATTGTGTTAGAGACGTGGCCTAGGTAGATTAGAAATTTTTTTTTTTTTTTTTTAATGCACTCGATGAAGCACAAGATGAAGAAAAAATAATATTCTGGTATCTCTCAATTGGTTGGGGGGGGGTCATCACATTCTTCTCCCGAAGTGTGTTTCTCAAAGAAGATTCCATAAATCCCATCTGAAGAAATATTCCAATATTCTCACACAGAGTCGAGAGGATGTGTCATAAAACGTAAAACATTGTACTGCTTTGGATAAGTGAAGACTTTCAGACGTTTTATTTTGTTAACTTTGGACTGCAGAAAGAGAGAGAAAGAACCTTCTCCTGGACTCAACTCACTTTAACGGGTTTAAATTGGACCTGCGTTGTCAGAATGTCCGCGAGGTTTGCCGAGCCTCCCGCGGAGAAGTGCTTCTCTAAAATGCAAAAGTGTGTTTGTGTTCAGCGTTAAGTGCTGAGGAGGCTTCCATCTCTGTTTTATTTCACGTGCTGAGCAGAAACGTCCCTTCGCTGTAATTCCAAACGTTAAAAAGACGGCTTACTCCTTTTTTTTTTTTTTTGCGGGATGCTTCACGCTGCTTTTTTTCTTCGTGCTGCAGAAAAACTCCCCCCTAATAAAGTACATCTGGACTGTTATGTACTGTGTATCACGAAGTACACAGCTCAGCTGAACCTGAATGCAACTTCTTTTGGTTCTTCGGTAGCTTCCCTGAAGTACTAGTTCCCAATTTTTCTAATCTAGAATTGTATTAGTTCTATTTCAGGTGACACTAGAATCCTAGTTGATCTGGTTGATCTAATTCCCCTATAATCCAAATTGCTAAAATTTCCTACTTTTCCCACTTCTTTAATTAAACACAATGTCTCAGCTCTTTCACTTTTCCGAATTTGAATAATTTTTCCTAAGTGTCCCATTTACTGAACTTCCTAACTCTATTAGTTCCTCTAGTGCCTATTTCCTGTAGTTCCCATTGGTCCTACTTATTTTTAGTTTCTCCAGTTTCTTTTAGCTCCCATATTTTTCCGGTTTCTTAACCTTCAAGTTTATAGGTCTTTCCATTCTAATAATTCCCTTTTGCACTAATTCCCGGGGTCTCCTAGCTCCTCTGGTGTTTGTTGATTCTCGTTTATACTTTAGTGTCTTAATTCTTCTAATGTTCTAGGTTTGTTTTTCTCCTAGAGTGCAACTTTCCTCCAAATTCCTGCATCTGCTAGGAACCTGGAACTAGAACTGCTGTCCCGCTTGCTCCTAGCGTTTTACAAGCATGTAGCTTGATCTAGTTCAAGTTCTTCTAATTCCTTTAGAGTTCTACTTGGCAGAATTTCTTTGTTTTGCTTGTTCATCCAGTGCCCTAGTTTCTGTCAAGCGCCTCCTAGTAGGTTCCCAGCGCATGTCCTTGATCTCATTGTTCCTTACCTGACCCTTGTCCAGTTCAAATGAAAGATCTGCAGGTGAACTTGACTTATGATGAAAATTAGCAAGGAACACAGACCCGCTATGTCATCATGTAGCTATAACCTTTTATCACACCCCCTCCCCCCCCCAATACACATTTTTTGATGTGATCTCAGCCATTATATCAGAACATTCAAGGCCAATCCAAAAGCATGTTTGGAGACAAAACTAAAATCCCCCCATTTTGAGGACACATTCCATGTTCCCTTGTGAAGCGTGAAGGGAAAACTTGCTCTCAAGCCATGTGTGTTTATATATATATATATATATATATATATATATATATATATATATATATATATATATATATATATTAGTGTGCAGCTGGACGCCATTCAGCGGTGCAGAAATGTGCCCACAATGATTCTGGACTGATCCCAACGCACCTGCAAACTCTCTCTCTTTTTCTCCCTCTCTTTTGCGCTGTTTTTCCCCTTTTCTCGCTCTCATTCTTTCGTCCCTTAAAGTGCTATGAGGTCATTAATTGGACACATTTGCATCATTAAAAGGCGAGCAATGCACATGTGCTAAAAAGCAAAGTTCACGTCGAGGTGCTTGCCACCCGGACGTCAGTCATTCTGACACAAGGCCCAGAACCTGAGCGTTTTCACGCGCTCGTACACCGCCATTCTCTTCATTACCCATAATGCATAGCACATGTCAGGTTTGGATAACAGCACAGAATTTAGTTTTTATAGCTTGAGGTGATGTGTGTTTAGCACCACTGTGTTCTCCATCAAGCGGATGGAGAATAAAACAGACCAGGATGCACTTTTAGAGGAAAATAATAAACAATGCATGACACTTTTTATCTGTTTGTTGTCACGTCTACGTCACTGTTACAAAAGCACTGGACACTGGAGACTCCTTCCACGAACATTCCATGATAAATACACGGCCAAATCGCTTTTCATGAAACTTCGATTACAAACGAAACGACGATTACATGCACTCGTAGTACATGACCTGTTACTATAAAAACCATGGTCAAACCAGGATCAACGTTCAAGACGCGTCAAAACCGAATGTCCAAGACATTTCAAAACCGCATGTTTTTTCAAGTTCACATTAGCGTTTGAGATAGAGCCCACTTGGAAAGCCACGTTCTCCCGGGCACAAAAGCGTGGAGGGTTTTTTTTTTGGTCTTCAGACTGTCCAAAGTAACCAGCAAATGAGGCGTTTATTACATTGTGAAACAGATGTACAATGATTAAAGTTTTCATAAAATTTATGTGGCGTTCAGCGCAGCAAGCTGACCCGCCACTATTTACATGACGTCAAGTGTATCAGTAGCAGTGTGTTTGTTACTGTAATACGGAGAAAAACAAGAGCCGTGCGGTGAAACGAAAAAATGGCTCCTGCACAGAAACTAATTGGCCTTACGTATTTCTGCGCTGTGAGTTTTTTGCTGCATATTAACCCCAGATTTATGTTGCGCATTCGCCATTTTGCTGCAGTCGAAACCACCAATGCAAACATCCACCTTTGAGGTCATTGTTAATGTTGGACGGGGAAACATGTCAAAAGATCCTGCCGAGCAGCCTTGGTAGCCTGGGATTGTATTTTAAGGCTTTTATTTATCATCCAACTTGTCCAGATTTTCACATTTTCTCATGTTTGCTAAGTGCAAAAGGGCAAAGCGTTAGTCGTGAATCACCGTTTTACAATTTAACAAGAAGAGAAAAAAAGATTCCGATCACTAAAGAGGTTAAACTTTTCAGATAATCTAGGATGCCAGTTTATGTTTACGTTCACGTTTAAGAGACGTTGATTGTCAGTGGTGCGATAAATTCCCAGTGAGCCGTAAACTGTCCAATAAAGTGTCCAGCCCAATATTGTGGTTTATATTTCACACAAAGCAGCACATACTGAAGTGTTGTACGGAGGTTATTAGTCAGAGAAGAAATTCCAGAGAAGCTCTGGAGGAGCTTCACATCTCAATTGAGAGAACCTGTTCACAGGACACATCCTGTACATTCCACATAGCTAAGATTTATGGAAGACTGGAGAGATGAATGCAATCCTGATTGGATTTTGCTTAAAAGTGACACTCAACAATAATGTGGAAAACATCTTTACACTAAAGCCCAATGTGTGGCTATGTGCTGCTTCTGAAAGACATTTGACATCTGCAACTGATCCAGAATGCAGCTGCATTACTTGTTTTCAACCTTCCTAGATTCTCTCACACCACCCCAAGCTCCCTGTGCTGGCTTTCTGTAGCTCCTGTATCAGATTTAAAACACTAATCCTTGCCTATAAAGCCAAAAACGGACCAGGACCAGTCTACCTTTCAGCACTTCTCTCACTCTCAACTGCACCATGCTCCCTCAGACTCTTAACCACTGCTTAACTGGTCCCACTCTCTTTCTGTTTTTTTTTGTTTTGGCACTGGGGTGGTGGAGTGAACTTCTATTGAATGTCTCCAGCAGTCTTCAAAAAACATCTAAACACCTAAACACCAACATCTAAACACCAACTCAACTTGTCCCACCTTCTGTCAAGGTAAGAGGTAAGTATACTTCTAGACTCTTCTCTGTTCTGGCACTGAGGTGGTGGAATGAACTTCCCCTAGATGAGTCACTGCCTATCTTCAAACAACGGGTAAAGTCCTACCTCTTCCTGAAACACTTAAACTAGCATTTTTTCCCTGTTTGTTTTACAACTTTGTTTAAAAAAAATTTGAGTTTAGGCTGATTGTATCCTAAGTCTGTAAACTAGTGCACTAGTGTTGATTTATTTATTGATAGAGGCTCAAAACACTTTTGTATGCAATTCTGGATAAGAGCATGTGCTAAATGTATATTTACCTTTTCCAGCTGTTCATAAATGATCGCTTCTTTATTAAAGAAAACATTGCAAACTTGTCTTCTCTCCTGTCAGAATCGGTGTCCCAATAAAACAGATTTAGTCTTCCAAATGCAATAATGTAAATATGTAAATGGAGAATCACTGAGCTAATTAATCTGATTACCACACCCTTAACGTGAAGCATGATGGTGGTAGCATTACATTGACTTCCTCTTGCTATTTTTTTTTTAAATGGATTTCATGTCACTATGTGGGGTGTCCTGAGTTCAGGATTGTTTAATAACTAAATTGTGACTATTACTTTTCCAGAACTTCATCCTGGATTTGTTTTGATAGCTTGTTGGTGTTCATGATGTCGTTTATTTAGGTATAAGCTCTCTGACAAACTCTAGGTTCCAGGAACAGCTGTATTTATACTGAGGTCGTGTGACACTTCAGTGGTTTCCCTACTTATTCAGTCTCAACTTATGTTTTTTATTTGTGAATAATTTAATATTGATTGGGCAATTTTTATTTAGATTCACGGTATATAATTCTAGCTAAAACCCTATTTAGTTCCAGTTTGTAACAGTACCAAAAATGGAAAAATCCAAGGAGGTCCAAGGGTTTAAACACTTATGCAATTGACTGTACATTAAGCCAAAAGAATAAACTAAAGTCAAGGAAAGCAGCAATGAAAATAAGGACTCTCAAGGAAAAACTAGTTATGAGAACTTTGAGGAACTAAGGAACTGGGGAACTAGGAGAATGTGAGGACTATAACTACAAGAACTGGAGAATTAGCTATTTATTTTTTAGGAGTTAGAACATCAGTGGGGAAAAAGTCACTCCAAAAACTAAGAAACTACAAGAATTTGAGAGACAGTAGAATTATGAGAACTAAGAACCTTGGATTTTTAGGATTGTAGGAGAACTTGGAGCAATGGAGATATAGAGGAACAACTAGAAAACTAGCAAAACTGCAAAACAAAAAAGCTAGAACAACAAGGAGAACAGAGGAACCAGTGACCAGAATGAGGACAATGTAGAAAGGCATTCAGTAGGAGAGACATTGAAACTATGAAGACTTGGAAGTTTCTAAAGGATTTTGAGTGAGTTCATTTTCATGAGAACATGAGAGTGCTTCTTAAGCTCTGGAGAAGCCACTCTGAGCACAGCACAGTGTTGTTTTTCCTGTCATTCGGTTCACATGGTGACCACATGCTAACCAGGGTCTACATGAGAAGGGAAGCCATGTGTGGGGAAAAGTCATAAACTTCATATAAACAGGATAGAATTTTGACAACACAAAGCACCGTTAACTTAGTTTCCACGCACATCAAACGTCTGAAACTGTTGATGGAGGGCCTGATGGAGGTTTGACCATGTGACCAGGATGTCCTGGCCACACCAAGGTTCCAGCTGATCTAAAAAAACAGTCCAATATGGAGTGGCTGTTCCAATTAGATATAGACATGCAAACATGTAGATCACCAAAGTGACTCTCAGTGGGGCTTCTTTTAAACTTTTTTGAAGAACTTCCTGCAGAAACACGTGTGGTCACAGCTCGATCTATAACGTGGGTAAACGAGAACACATTACTGAGAAGCTCCAGAAAAACTAGAAAATCTGGGGAATGACTTCAATGATAAAAATTATAAAGGCCAAGCAGGGTTACTAGAACTAGATAATCCAGAAAACTAGTTGAACTAGCAAGACAATGGAGCTTAAAGAAATAGAAAATAATACACCATGGAGAAAAATGCATTATACCTGGAAAAACGACTTATTTTTATATTCGTATCTAACTACCTGAAAGGAAAATTGGAGAACTGAAAAATTGACTCTTGGCAAGTAGATAATTGTAGCAGTACCTGTTGGGCTAAAAAAAAACAACAACAGTTCTTGAAGAACTATAAACTGTGAGGAACTTGGAAATGTAAGAAATTCCAGCAACTGGGGAAAAAAATGGAGAACTAAATATAATGGATGTCATTTGGAGAACTAAAAGTTAAATGTATATTTAAAAAATGTGAAAACTACAAGCTAGTGCTTTAACTTGAAATAGTGGAACTTGAAACACTGGAAGAACTTGGAGAACTATGGCCTACTGTTTGCATGCAAACGTAGCTACTGGAAAATGAGAACCAGAGGAGAACTGGGGGAACAAGGTGATGTCAGAGAACTTGGATAAACCAAAAAAAAGAAAAAACCCTGTATAGAAATTTATTTGGCCCTAGTAAACACTGCTGATGGAGTGATTCTGTGCAGGAGGCAAGAGAAAGATGAGTGATGGCAGATTAAAAGGTAGAGGTGAGAAGCAAAGGAGGATCTGTGGTAGAACCTGGAAGTTCTCATTCTGTGAGAAAGCAGGAAGCCTGAGAAATGCGGTTAGGAGAGGGTTGGAGGAATGGAGTAGTGGTCAAACACTTCATCCTTTGGAATCTGTGGCATGAACAGCTGGAATTCAGGGAAAAATAAGAAATGGACAGAGTCAGAGAAAGAAAGAAAGAAAGAAAGAAAGAAAGAAAGAAAGAAAGAAAGACAGAAAGACAGACAGACAGACAGACAGGCAGACAGACAGACAGACATATGGACAAAGAGAGACAGCAGAAGTCTTGACCCATTAGAAACATTAGAAAGATAGGGAGGAGTGTAAAAGCTTCCAGATTACAGCAATGAGTCAGATTAACAGTTTGGAGCGGGAACACCAGGAATGCCAGGAATGTGTAGTAGATCTAAAGATTTTCTTTTTTCCTAAATACTGTCTAGTCTGTCATTTCTGTTTATTTAAGCATAATATTTACCTTTTAAATTAAAAAAAAATTATAAAACTTCAGCATCAGGCTTAATGTAAGCGATTAAGCTCTTTCTCTCTCACACACACACACACACACACACACACACACACACACACACACACACAGAAAGACTTCTCTCAAAGACGAATTAGAAGCAACTCAATCCGTTGTTCTTTTACTCCTGTCACTTCAGACCTTCACCACGGTTCCTAACATACCCCAGAAGGGAAGAGAAAAGCGATGGAACGAGTGACAGGGTGAAAAATGAAAAGAAAACACTACCCTAGCAAGCAGACCAAGAGAGACGATCTCCGTAACGGGTTTCTCTCGGCCCGGATCCCTTTAAATGCTCCTGTTTAAAATCCCCGGGTTTCCTAGGAGATGAAGAAAGCAAAACAGAGAAGTGAAATAAAAGGCGATGAAGAGAGATGAAGATCCTGTTAAGAAGCAGAGAGAAACGACGCGCAGGGAGGAAACAGGAATGCGAAGTCTCGTTAAAAAGCCATTAGCTTAATTCCATCAGGCTTGCTAGGAAAACCTCGAGAGGGGAACGTGGTGAAGTGTTGTGCAGCTCTGAGTGAAAATCTGCGCTCACCTCGAACCCTCCTGTTCAGGGTCAGAAAGAATGTTTTTCCTTTTTTTTCCAAACTTAAATTAAACACTAGTCAATCCGCTAATGTAGCTAACAGGCAATGAAATCTTATTGTTACCTGTTTAGAATAGCATTATGAAATCGATTACACAGTAGCACTGTTTAGCTAAAAAACTAATTGCACATATCAAATCAAGTCAGAAAACTCTGCCTACACACTTTAGACCACACCCTCTTCCTGGGGATGTAGTTTTTTTATTCTTTTTAAGCCACAATTTTAACAACAATAACAATACATATTTATTATAGATGAACATTACAGTTTTTTATCCTTTTCTAGTTACATATAGTCTTATAAAATATCCACATAAACAATCTATAAACACTCATTTCCGCTGCATTCGCGTTGTTTTTCTTGGTTAGAGACAAAAATTGTTAATTATATTTTTACCTCTGACACTAAAGACTCTTTCCCTGAATATTATATTTACACAAAAACTTCTTCAGCATAATGGTGTTTTTTTTTTTTTATAGCGTTAAGTGATTTTTTTTTTTATCTGTTTATGCTGAGCGTCTGCAGTGAATAAGTTGTTACTTTGGAAAGAATGTATTAGAACAAGCCAATGTAATACATCTGCAACCTGGAGCCACAAACAAACATACATACATCTATAGGGCAATTTAGATTCCCCAAATATACAAGGAGGTATCAAAAAGACTAGTTTTGTAACATGTCAACAGGTAGCAGCACAAAGCTGCACGCACAGTCACAGGGAGCACCGAACTTCATAAGTCAGTCTGCCAATAGACATTGTGTGTCTTTTGTACATCGGGAGCTGCAAAACCGGTGCTATTCTGACCACATGCGTTACCACGTCTATGATTTCACCATTTCAGCTGGATGCTCCACGACCACAATGTCACCGAGCTCTCCTCATATGCGAGTTTCTCACTGGAAACATGCTCTCACTTGTGCATTCACCCTACTCCTGCAGACTTCGCCCTCTCCCCAAATTGAAGCTCCAGCTGAAAGGTCGCCATTTTGACACTGTTGCTTGACACTTGCAGAAGGTGCTTGACACTCACACACTTTGAAAAGAAGACTTTCAGGACACATTCCAGAAGTGGCAGGAACGCTGGGAGCGCTGTATTGTTGTGCAAGGGGACTATTATAAAGGTGATAGTGTGTAGATATAAATACAAAAATACTTTCTTGTAAACAGAGCTAATCTGAAACTTTTTGATACTTCCTCATAGAGGACATTGGTTAAATCGTTGGACTTCTGATGAGAAGGTTGTGAGTTCAAATCCCAGCAACACCTACTTGCCACACTATAAATAGGATCATTTTAAGCGGTTCTGGATGAGGGTGTCTGCCAAATGCCATAAATGTTAATGAGTCATCCATCAAACTACTGGCATGATTTTGGGGGAAACTCTGAGAACCTGAAGATCAGAATGGAATGATCAGAGCTGTAGAGTTGTGATAATATCCACTATACCACCATGATGCCTCCTGGAGGCAACAGTACTGATTAAAAACTCTGTTAGATAACCTCTAAAATTTTAGATGTTTTGGAGATAAGGATTGGTGTTGGATCCAGGGAAGGTTTACACTTCATGCTAATTGATGCTAGGGGCTAGGTGATAATCGTGTTAGCAGAACCTGGAGGCAAAGTAGGAACAAAATGAACTTCCCACAAATAAATGTAAAGTTTTCTGGTCTAAGGCTAGTCAAGTTCGTGAGTTTCCATATCTGTGCTTTAACTCAGCCGAGTGTTTTCTTTTTTTTTTTCTCTTTTTTATTATTTAGAAACTTTATGACCGCTCCACTTGAAGTAACCATTACACTAACAAATTCTGACCGCCGTTTCCCCCTACGGAGTGGACAGCGGGCCAAAAGCAGCGCGATTCACCGCAGGAGAATGTGTTTTCAGTGCTCGAGCCGTGTTAGGGCAACTCCCTGATGATGAAACTGCTGGGAACCTTACAGAAAAAAACAAAGCGAGAGGAACGAGAAAGCGTGGGTGGAGACGCAGGTTGAAAAATAGGTAAGAAAAGAATGAGAGCAGGGTTCCTTACGGTCCGGGGTGAAGGTAGAAACCGAAGCCAAAGAAAAAGGAATTATAAAACAAATGGGAACAAACAACTTTTTTCATAAATACCAAAATAATGTGTGCTGTCTAATAAACACAGACATCTTCCTTAAGCCTTTCCATTTTAGAAAGTCTGGTATCGTTCTGACCAAACTCAGAAAACCGTCACGATTAATAAAAATGCTCTCACGGGTCTGTTCATAAACACCGGCGTGACACTGAGAAGACCTGAGCTCCATTCCCAGAGATAGCCAGAAATCCCACCCCTGGCAGAAGCACAGATCAGGACATCCATGGTGAAGTCACTGAATTGGGAAAGATGGTTTAATCTGTCGCTTCCTGCCAGCGTGGAGTGATGCTGACCATCGTGACAATCGTGGGCGTCTCGTGCCGCTCACCTCAGACAATAGTCTATGAGATCTGACAGCAGGAGACTGTTATTATTTACTCAAACACGAATCGTGTGTATTCATACATCATCTGTTACATCACAGATGATCTCACCACAGTGGAAAACAGAGACAGAGCGGAGTTTTTGATTTGCTATCAGTCTACGATGAAGCGAGTCAATTGTGGTTGCCGATCATGTCAGACGTGTCCATTAAAAATTAATTAGGTTGACACGTTTTGCCTACGTGTTGAATACATGCTTGTGTATTATTTGGGACATGGCGCTCGGAAATGAGATGATCCCTTCTGCAATAAAGAGCATGATCTCACAGAACTGGAAATGAAAATGGTACAGTCTGTCAGCTGGGAGAGGCGTTAGCCAATCATGAGGCGGAAAGAAATACGAGCCAATGGCGGGTGTCTGTTAGTGCACAAGCTGGTAGACATTACAGAATCAAAACACCGTTTTAATGCAAATATCAATTATTACCCATTACATCATTCTGCATGATGGGTCATAGACAAGACCATCCTGGTGGTTCAGAGAAGGTTAAAAGGTCTCAAAGGGACAGAATGGAAAAACTGAACTCACAGAAAGAGAAAACTAATAAAAAAATTTCTTTTTTTTTTTTTTTTAACAAATGAATAGAAGAAACAGGTATAATCTAATCCAGTTTAAATTTAATCCAATTCCAATCCAATCCAAATCAGTCAAACCCAGTTGAAATTCTTATCCAAATCTAATCCAAATCCCGCAAATCCAATTCTAATTCAGGCTCATGAAAATCAATTCAAATACAAACCAACCTAATCCAATCCTAGTCTACTTTTAATCTAATTTAGGGCTATCTAATCCAATTTAAACCAGTCTACCACAATTATAATCCAGTCCAAATAAAAATGTACCTGAATCCAATTCAGTTTAAATCCAATCCCAGACTTGTCCAATCTGATTGTAATCCAGAACCATTTTATTCGATTCTAATATGAACCAGCCAAATTCGAGTCCAATTAAAATCCAATCTACCATGCCACATAATTGATCATGCCACAGAATTTCTGATCATGTTGTTAATGCTGATAAAACGAAAAATCTAAGCATTTACCAAAACTTTCCTGCTAACCTTAAACATTCAATGTTCTGGATCATCTGAATTCTTGTGTGAAGTAAAAACATCATCATCATCATGATCATCCAGCTAAACAAGCAGCATATGAAAAAAAATGGAAGATATGATGCAGGATAATGAATAGTTTCTCCAAACATTTGCAATTAACCATGAAGCTCGGATGAAGCCAGTGTTTACACGTGAGGCAGCGTGAGCTCTATGTCAACAGGAGCTTTGGGCCATGACGATTGAAAATGCTAATACACGCTGATACTGATATCCACTCACAGCTCTGATAACACAGGGACGACTGGTGCTGTAAGAAACACAATTGACAGATCACAGGAGAGGGAAGAGCGAAGGACATGGGATTCCAGGTCCTTAAAAAGGGATTACAGATGAAATTTCAGTTGAAATAACATCACACTCTTCTAAAGAGATTTATGTGTAAAGAGATTAGTACATGTAACTAGGGTTGCAAAGGGGCGGAAAATTTCCGGGAAATTTCTATCTGTGGAATTTGGGAAATATTCCAAGTTGGAAATTTACGGGGAATTTATGGGAATAAGTTTGAAAAAAGCATAAATAAACAAATATAAACACTTTGTTTGGTCATAAGCTGAAATTCATGCAAACTGATACAGATTTAAAAAAATGACATTTAAATTTAATTGTTAGGATAATTTCATTGCACAGTAGCTTATACACAGCACAGGGAAGTTTGTAATACAAACGTATGTAATATTTATGGAATTTACATGAATACTCACCAAGATGGATTTTTTTTTTTTTTTACATTATTTTGTGTTCAGGATTCAATAAATAATGTGTGTTATGTCATGCTGGAATGCACAGTGAATACAGGGGTGTGGTCTCAGTAGCCCTGCAGTAATTGTGCTGTGCGCATGTGATCGATGAACGTGCAGGATAGAAATTCATCTGAAATCGCATTCAATCTGGTTGTTTTAACTGAGATTACCCTGAAAGATTTTTTTTCTCTCAATCACATTCAAGTTCCCTGTTATAGTATAACCTGCAATTATGTAAATTCCCAGTTTATTCCCATAAATTTCCATGGAAAGTTGCCAGTCTTATATCTTAAGACACCCTAAGTGTACCTGATTAAATCTGCAGAAAAACAGAACGGAAAAGAAGAAAAATACAAAAGCAGGCTGGTATAAATATAATAGAACTTGTTGGAACAGAAGAAAAAAGGAGAACAGAATGGAACACAAAACCGTTAGAACTGGGAAAATACGTGTACAGGGGACAAAGCTAGAAAACAAAGCACGACTGAACAGAACCTATATGAGAAAGAAGAGCAGAAAAATGAACGAGAACCGAATGAGAACACTTCCATGTACTTTACCAAGAACCAATCTTTCTCTTTAACGTTTGGCCCAAAAAAAGATCACGTTTCATTAAATATTTGATTAAATCGCTAAGATAAGCCCTGCCTTCACACTTCAGGCCTCCTCTTCATCTATGGCTCTGAATCCTTCTCTCATTGTTCGGCGTAATAATAAAACGTCCAACCCTGAACAGCACTCAGCTTTACACGCAATCCCGACCCAAACCCATCAGAACCGCAGCCCTTTTTTCCCCAAGCCTGAAGTCATAACTCAGAACCCATGTCACTAAACCCACCGGGACGCATTAGCACGAGAAATATATCCTCGTGTGCTGTCTGTTACACAACCTAGAGTTTCATAAGGAAGGAGGGATCACCTATTCGCTGTAGACGTTACGGATGACTGCAGTGAGAGGAAAAAAAAACACTTCTGGAGTGGAGGATCTGCCGTGATGAGAAAGACAGAAGCATATTAAACTGATGAGCGAGAGAGAAAGAGAGAGGGTTTTACGATTTCTCATCGACAGTCGGGTCTTAAAGCGTCACTCATCGTCCTCTGCTGGGCAGAGTCCGAGCTAGAACGATGCCTGCTGGTGAAAAAAATATCAATTTACCCTAAAACATTTGATAGAAACCAGAAGTTCTGTGCCATGATTGGTCAGGTGTTGATTTATTTCCTTAACGCAGCTGCAAATCCAATCATAGCTTTACTTCTTTTTTTTTTTTTTTCAAACACGCTCATTCTAATACACATTTTTTCAAAGCACTATTAATGGAAGGAGTCTCCAGTGTCAGAGCTTTGTAATAGGGAGAAAGTTCTAAATGATTATGACCCGGCCCAGAAACAAAAGCCCGCTCAGAGGAGCTCAGAGGTGGTCCGTTTCCACTGAAGAACAGGTCAGATGCCAAGTGCCAAAACTTTGTGCAGGGCAACAGAATCTGTAATTGTACACAGACAAAGTAAAAGCTGGAGGTAAAACAGCAAATACATGCTTCATCATCCTTTTTTTTCTACATATCCCCTATGATCTCTCTCTATCTCTTTCTTTTTCCATCTCTCCGTCTTTGTCTCTCATCCCATCCCCCCCGCGTTTTTTCCTCTTCTCTGAGATCCGTCTCTCTTCCTCCCTCCGTCCTGTTTAGTTTAACTCTCTCTACATTACCACTTACAGTGTACAGCTTGATATAACAGCACACATTTGAAAAATGGCGATTCGCAAATTAATGGCTAACACATGTTCCCAATACCTTACACACACACTCACACACGCCACAGGCAGTCACCCGTGTGCTGGTCTTTTTTAAGCTGCTGCCAGGAAGGTAAGACTACACTGCAATCAAATAGCGCTTTGGGACAAGTAGCTCAGCACTCGTTATTAAAGAGGCGCAGGAACGCGTACGATATCGGCGTCCAGCGATGACCTCAAACCCGACTCGCATCAACTTCAGGGTTTCTCAACCATCAGGGACGCATGGAAGGTCTTTCAAAAGACTTTATGTACCTCTAGGTTCCACCTTCCTCCACCTCCGAGTGAATTGGTAACGTGCGTTTAACAAAAAAACACTGGAAGTTTCTTTTTTTGCATATGTGAAACATGCAGGCATTAATTATAACTTAAAATTTAGAAAACACCAAACTTACCCTTGACACTGCAGAAATTTCACGGAACACCACCTGCGCAATGTCCTCAAAATCAAATGTGCATATTCATTAATTCGTCTTGCTCAATTGCATATCAAAACAAGTTCAATAAAATTCAAGTTTATTTCTTTCGCGCGTTTTACAATAGACAAAGCAGCTGTACAGAATGTAAGAATTATAGAACAAAGATTTAAAATTGTGTATTCACAAACCACTGTATTCATCCCAGAAAGAAATCTTTAAATCTTTACATATAATAACGGGAAATAGATATGGCTTATAAAAAATGTTTGATGCCCACTTAGTAGAGCTCCTAGTTCCCACTGAAGAATGGTTTAAAGGGATGCTAATACTTTCTGTAAACAGATTCTTTAAAAAGCCGAACAAATTGATGAAAAATGTAATAAAATGGACAGGAACTGAACATGACAGCAACACAAAGGAAGGAAAAACTCATATATATATGACTGTGACATTTATAAAGTTTATTTTAATTAGTCATTCGTTGTCATTTAAATATTTGTAAAATGTCCATTCTTCCTGTAATTATAGTTTTGACAAATCTGTTTGATATCAGAGTCACATGTAGAGTTAATTGTGAGGAACCCAGGTGCAAAACTAGCTAGCTATCAAAACAGCTATCAAAAGAGCTTATTACTCGGTTTGATGACTAACAGCACCTACGTTCCTATAATACTGCTAACTACAAAGTAAACATACTGCCTTTGCGGGGTCCATGCTAATAGATCCATATTAGCAAAGAATCCTAGAGATGTATAATGAGAGCAATTGAATTACTGCTCTAAGAGCATTAGCGCTCCCTAAATCACTTTTCTGGTGTAGATCTGTCCGACTAGATAAGACTACAAGGTCACTGGCCGGAGACTTTGTTATTTCTAGCGTCCCCCCCGCCCCCCCCCCTCCTTCTCCAATACCGAGACCTTAACACAAACACACTTCTGTGTTGTTTGGAGTGAAAACATATTTGAGTGATTGGTTCAGAGCTACTTCAGGGTCAGACAGTTGCAGCCACTGGATCTCGGAAAGAACTAAAGATAATAATGTGTGTAGAGCTGCTATTCTGAGGATTGTGTGAACACACTTGAAACTCTATTAATAGATTATGCAAGGTTTTCATATGATTCAAAAAGTGGTACAGATTTAGGGAGGGAGTCTCCAATGCCAGCGCTTTGTAACAATCACAGGTAAAGCTCTAAATTCGTGGTTTCCAAAATCTTTTGTATAGAAGAGTTTAAATGACTGGTGAGGAAACGAATATTCATTGCTGCAATAACATAATTAACAATAGGAACTTACTCGCTTGGCAAACTGTAAACAGATACAAACTATGATGTGCAATTCTCTTGTACAAATCAAATGCTGCTGCTACAAATCTACAATTAACGTCAACAGTAGTAACGTCAACAATTAACGTCAAAAGCCCTCATTTATTTCCTTTAAATGCAAAGTGTTTCGTTCCCGACATATCGCCCACGCAAAATTTGCAACATCTGCTGGGCTGAGATGCAAAGGAGGTTGTAGAAGCAAGACGTCTAAAATGGCGTCATCCTCGGCGAAACATAAGGTATATAACGCAATGCTCAAAATCCCAGATGACACAATACAACAAAGCTGCCCGTGTTTCTATAAGCATGCAAACTGTTCACTTCTGAGTGAACCAACACCCACGATTGGTCAGCATCACTCTGCACTGACAGGAAGGCATAAAGGCATATTTCCCAATCCGGTGAAATCATCACGGATGTCGTGAACTATGCTCTCTCACCGAGGTGGAACCTCTGTCCAAGGATTACTCTGGCATCTCTGGGAATTGAGCTCAGGTCTTCTTGGTGTTGCTCCGGAGTTTATAATGACCTGTAAAGCCGGTCTTTGGGGGGGCGAGAAGCTTATTAATCATGTCGTTTCTGAGATTTGTCAGTACAATGCCAGACTCTGACTAATGTTGCTGTGTTGGAGACGGGAAGACTGTGGGTCATCACATGGACTGGTTCGGCGTTCGGCTGACAGCGCAGGTTTTCGTCTGGTAGCCCCACGCTTTTCAGAAACGGGTTTCCAGTGCTTTCCGACTACTCTGACTCAGACGAATCTCTGGAGGTCACTTTTCTTTGCGCACCTTCGCTGGGAGAAGTTCAAGCCTCCATTTGGATCGTACGTCTGGTATGCTGACTTGTAAACTGGCAGAAGAATTTAATGGTATTGTTGACAATGAAGGATCAGGATAGAGATTAGACAAATGTTGATTTTGGTTTCTAAAGAGCAGGCTGACGAATTCTGTGGCTGTGTAACGCATTTAAATCTGACTCACCAACTGAAGAGGATTTGGAAATCTGTGATGACCAAAATGTCCCTGTAATATATGTAATATTCTTGTGATACCTTTAAATATTTGAGGACTTTTAGGGTTTAGGATTACCTGGGTAAAGGGTTTTAAGGTTAAAGAGAAAGTTACTGAGAGGGGGGGACTTATCAGGGAGAAAGTTAGGGTTACTGTGGAAAAGTTAGGGTTACTCAGACTGAGGTTGTTGGTTTTGTTACTACAGAAAGTGTTATGGTTCACTGTGGAAAAGGCTGGAGAAAGGTTCTTGGGGTCAAACTGGGACTTTTGAGGCATAAAAATTTCGAAACCATCCTAGGACAGCCTGTTTCACTTCATCATCAGGGAACCACCACGATTGGGATTGTCACTGATGGCCATCTTTGAAACGTTTACACCATTCAAATGTCTTGCTGTTCCATGCACTTGTCTGCTATCTTGATTAACGGTCTCTTGACTGGCTCGCAACAAGTGCGCTACCAAGCAGTAACAGGACGCACTAGCCACTTACTACGGCATGTAGTACTGCCACGCTAGCATCCATTTTTATGCGTGTAACATTAAAATGTCCGGGTTGTCTTGAACGGCCCTCGTATAAAGTACTTAAGGTTAAGGTCACTGGGGTAATATGTAGGATTACTAGGTTTTAGGGTCACATTCAGGAGGATAAGGTTCTTGAGGTTAACACTAGAAGCCTTGAGGTTAAGGCTCAGGTCGGTACTAGGGATTCAGATTCCTTTAATCGCAGATCTTCTCTTGGTTTAGAAGAGGTAAAAGAAAATGCTAGCTATGTACCTACTATTCCTGCCTTCCTGGTTATTGAGAACCTAAAACATTATCAGTGTGAACGTTTTAAAGAACAATTTTTTGTTTTGCATTTGTTCTGGTTATTCGAATACTATGCACTTATTCAGGTGTTATCATCTGCCCTTAGTGGTTATACAGGGTCCTGCGCAGAACCAAGGCTACATACAAAACAACTAGTTCGAATTTGTAATGCCTTGGCAAAAAACCCTGAAGATCCTTTACAAACATGATAAACAGGACACAGACTAATAATAGACTGCTTATACAAAGGTCATGTCCTGAATCTGCTTTGCAAGTGAACAATACTGTAGTCTTTATAAAGCAGACACATAACGGTTTAATCTAGCTCTTCTCGTACAGGACAAGCACACACACACACACACACACACACACACACACACACACACACACATATATACAGCACGTCTCCACAAGTGAGCTAAAAATACTTTGCTTAAGCACTTCCATATGTTCCAGTGACCATTAAAGCAAATATGTTAGCGGCATGAGGCTTCTGCGACTTCCACACTTCCCCTCTTGTCCGTCTCAACATTCAGTTCTTTTCACATGAGCAAAAACCTCAAAATGCAAATTATTCGGCTCTGTCTGGACAGAATTAGCGGGAAAAGGAAACGGCTAGCAGCTTGCAGATGCGTCTCCAGGTGGTAGCTACTACACTAAACAGGATATTAGCTACTTACGCTATTAACAGATTAGGGCACAGAAAATGGTCGTCTATGTCGATCGCTTCCTTCGCTAACCTCCTCACCTGAAAGCAAAATTGTCCAAAATTATGCCTTTCATCCACGCTCCATGATCGAACCCAGGAAGTTATATTCAAGTGCAACACTCAAAGTACAAATTAGCTCCGGTTCCAAGAGCTCGAGCCTCAACACGTAAACAACAGACACAATTTACTCTGTTGCTTTGTTAACAAAACTAAGATGCCCTATATTGACACAGAATGACTTTGGCTAATCCATGGCACATTTATGCTAATCAACTAATTTATGCTAATCACCAGGTTGCACATGATGCACTTTATGTGGCAAGGACACTTACTAGTCCTTAGCCCTGTGTTTTCTGTGATGTAGCTCTATGTTGTTTTATGTAGCACCAGGGTTCAGAAGGAACGTTGTTTCATTTCACTGTGTACTGCGTCAGCTATATATGGTTGAAATGACAATAAAAGCTTCTTGACTTGACTTCTTGACTTGAACTGCAGCGACTTAGCATACAAAGTCTACACATTCGTTGTGTGTAGACCTCACATAACAAAGTTCTTACCGTGCTTTGCTTCACACAATCATTTGGAATTTGCTCATGATCTCACAATGTTTGACTGAACATTGTATTATACACACAATACCCAAACATCAATGATAACATTGCTACAACGTTATAGTTCTTCATAGATGTTCTATGAAACAGAAAGTCCTCCTAACCTACAGTATAACCAGGTTGCTGTGGTTCCTGAACACTAATAGCATTACTATTAGCATTCCTGAAACTTTCTCCTAGCCCATGACCATAAATGTTCTGGTTGAGATTCCTGGAATGTTCCACTTCTAACCTATAATCGCTAACTGTGCAGGTCTTTACGATCTAGAATGTTCCTGAAGCGGTTCTTAAAAGGTCAAATTATACTGTAGTATGTTTAGTAGTAATGTAGAATCATATGTTTCTATAATTACAATATACAAAAAAAGTTCTCCTTCCTATAAGAATTTTAAACTGTTGAAGAACTTCTTGAAACACTTTTAGAATATTCCTGAAAATACGTTCTATTTTTTTTAGGAATGTCGGCAGATTGCGATCATAGAACGATGTTAAGAAATGTTCCACGAAAGTTGTCCTAACCCATAACCGTCAGCGGTGTAATAAAAAACTTTCTTGTTAAGGTTCCTCAGCAGTAACAGGAGGAACCACTTCTATTTTTGCCAGCTTCCCTTACCAACCACACAACCTGCCTATGCAGACATACATTGTAAAGCTGTCTTCTCAGGTTCCAGTGAGAATGTTCTGCTCTATAAGTCAACCCTTCTTCAAACAACCCGAATTCATTAGGGTCCAACTTCAATAAAGTCAAACACTAATCAGAATGAGGACATGGCCCAAGCAGTACTGCACTAAAGCGAACTGAAGCTCGTGTAGAAGAAGCATGACCCAGGCTAGGATTTAGAGCAGAGAGACGCGTGCACATGAAGATATTACTTTTTGGAGATGATGCCTTTCATCCTCTCACGATAAACTGCAGCTATAAATTTCATTCTAATTAAAATTCTGCACAAACAAATTTTTTACCGCAGCCTACTTCGCAGTTCCCATGTTTTATACGTCCCGCGTGCTGCGTTCAGCTTTCCTTCAAAGGCAAAAAAACTGCATATACTAAGATGAAAAGGTTTGTCTCTTCAGCAAGATTAAATGATGATGAACATCATGCCTTTTATTAGCTAATTTCCTGTGAATAAACATACATTTATTTAGCAATTTAGTTTATTAGATCATCCAATGCATGGCGAATTAATGTAACCTGTTTTTCATGAAATAACCATTCTGAGTAAATCAGAGGTTTATGATCATTTACAGACACGATATAATATTTCTGTTTATGTAATTTACATCTTTTATGCTAGTAAACACAATAAGCACTCTAGTTCTTGATAACTTACAAATATTTCTAGAAGTTTATGCTAATAAACGTGCTAAAAACTTTAGATTATTTTTATAGCTAATTCACAAACTAATTATTAGTTTATTTACAAACTGTTTCTGCTAGTTTTTGGATGCTCATTCAAATACATAAATGCTGATAGCCGTTTCTGCTTGATGAAATGGTAATTTTTCTAATGAAGGATTTATGATAATGACAACACGTTTATTTATAGCTAATTCTGGCTAACTTGTGGATTAGTATTTCTATTCTAATTTTACACGTTTACGCTAATAAATGTAAGCTAGTTCAAAAAAAATTTTTGTTGGATGTTCATGCTAATATACACGTGATAAACTGAAAATGAGCTTAGATGTTTATGCTAAAAAACAAAGACTGTTTTCTCTCTTACACAAACACACACACACTCTTCATAGATTTTCAGTGAATACACCTCTTCACTGCTCTGAACTGAGGCTGCAGCCCTAATTAAGTGGATTCTAGATGCTCTTTATTGTTTAAGAGCCTGTCTCTACACACACACACACACACACACACACACACACACACACACACAGAGCTCAGGCAGAGCTACATCTCTTTGGCACTCGGCTCTGTCCAGACCCATGTTCCCATAATTAGGGTACAATTAGAGAATCGAGGGATCTGCTGTGGCCGGATACTGAGCAGAACGCTGAGAAAAATCCACTGGGACTAACAGCTACCTCGATACGCCTTATTCATCAACAGGCTATGCTAACACGTCAAGTGCTTTTGCTTCAGCTGCCTCACCTTAGCCCTACCGAAAAACACAGAACATCAGATGTGATATTTTTATAAGAAATTAGAGCTACACAAACTGGTTCCATTTGTAGTAGCATTGCTAATTAACCCTCTCTCTTACTCCCTCTCTCTTTTTCTATGGTCATAGCATGCTGATTCTCCTAGACTTTTTTTAATTCATTCGAGCTAATCCTTTTTCTCCTGGTGCTATTCATCAGGCCTGGAGCAAAGTTCCCCCTCGATAATTAAAATCCGCCGCTTCGCTATGAGCTAATGACCCTCTCGGGCTCTATCCGTTAGCAGGCATGTTTTGCTAGCATCATTCTTGCCATTTCGGCCTCGGGCGTAAATTTGTATCAGGCAGCTGCGTGCTTTAGTGTGGATAAATGTCCATCATTTGTACGGGCGCCCTGCGATTAGCCGTAGCCTGGCAAAAACTAGCTATCGACGGATCTATTAAACTCCAGTGACGAGTTTTTTTTATTATTATTATGAAATCCAAGTCTCCAAACAAGAGTCATAGAGAAACGTTAATCGCCCTTTCATCTTGCTGAGATTTATCGAGCGTACAGGATGATCCGGGCGCCCAAAGCAAATATTACTCGACTGTGTAACACGAAAAAAAAAAATAATAATTTTAAGAAATGACCTACGATCAGAAATAAAGCTTAATTCCAAAACAGCACACAATTTATTTATTTTTTATCATTGGGTTTAAGTTAATAAAAAATAATAATTGTGCTAATTTATAGACACTTTCATGTTTGCATTAGTTAGCGCTACCATTTACGCTAATAAATAGTTGCAGACATTTCTGCTAATTGGCAGATGCTTATGCTAATAAATTCAGACTTAGTTTTAAATTAATATTGCTAATTGAGACATTTTGCTAATGAATACTGATTATCTGCTAATTCAGACATTGGTGTAAATTCAGTTTTTGTTAACTCAGACAAGTGTATCTGCCGTTTCTGGTAATTCACAGACATTTATGCTAATCAACGCAAACTGATTTAGTCACAGCTGTTTATAGCAATTAACAGAAAGCTGTCACACTAATTATCGTGTACCAGAAGGAATATGTGTGAATTATGAAGGTTTATGCACAATTTATGCACATTTTTCAACAAAAACACCATGACACGCACGCGCACACACACACACACACACACACACACACACACACACACACACACACAGTCTACAGAAATGGCATTTTAGAAGCAGCGTTTGGCTGAAACTACGTATTCTTGATTTCACACTTTCACCACTGCATCAAACGCCCACCGATCCGTCGTGTAATGATGACATCACAATGAGGTTAAGCACATAAGAGAAATAGCACGGCGAGGTCCAGGAAAATGCTAAGCTCTTGGCCGACACTTTATTTGAAGTCGAAACATTCTGACGGATTTACGCGTTGTGTTGAAAGAGTTTCATGCAAATCATGAAGGAATTTCAGTAAAACATTGTAGAACCAGGATGAACAAATAATCTCATATTTTAATAAGTGATGTGTTCGAATGAAAAGGAATTATTTTACTTACCGCTGCCTTAAGTGACTTTAGCTAATGGAACAAGTGCGTGTGTGTGTGTGTGCGTGTGCGTTTTTAATGAAACCCACATGCCCTCCATTATAATTACGGATCACTTAATGAACTCCTTTATCAAAGTTATATGAAGAATTCTTCTCCCAGTGATGCGTACAAGTGCACACAAGAGTCAAACACATGTTCTGAAGGTTCAACATTCTGCTCAGTTTGGAAACATCCCAACATTCCCAGAACAATGGTCCTGTTTTACCAGCATCTCCCAGGGTCCTACATTTTCATATCTCCAGATCCTGTATCTCAGAGTGCTCTACATTCTCTGGGTTTTATGATCACATTGTTCTCTAATCCCAGGACTCTACATCTGCAGGGTCCTATATTTCCAGTGTTTTTATGTTACTGGAGGCCCTGGTTTTTAGGGTTCTATGTTCCCAGAGTTCAATTTTGTCAGGGTTCTATATTTACACCATCTCCTATAGTCAAGAATCTTTATACCCAAAATCCTACTTTCTCAGTGCCCTATTTTTCCAGGGCCATATTTTCCACAGTGTCCTATATTTCATAACCACAATGTTTCCAGGGTCCAGATTTTCCCCAATATGTTACTATTGCTGTGTCTTGTGTTTCTGTTCCTATGTTTCTATTTGCATAATCTCAAGGTCCTACTTGCGAAATGTGTCATATCTTGTCACTACCATATTATCAACTATTTCTAAGAGCTCTAGGTTTCTGGGATCCCAGGTTTCAAAGCCCTTTCTTTCCAGAGTCCTGTGCTTCATCCTAGGTTTTAATTTAATTCAAAAATGTTTTATTTGTATAACATTTTTAACAATGGGCATTGTTTTAAAGCAGCTTTACAGAGATAAAGTGGTTTTAAGAGAAGGTATAAGTTTACAATTGTATGTTTGTCCCTAATGAGTGAGCCGGTGGTGACTGTGCTAAGAAAGAAACTCCCTGGACAAAACCTTGAGAAGAACCAGACTCAAAAGAGAACCCATCCTCATCTGGGTTGCAATGAATGTCCATTCAAGTCCATTTCAATTCAAGTCAATTCAATTCAATTCATTTTTATTTGTATAGCGCTTTTAACAATGAACATTGTCTCAAAGCAGCTTTACACAGATAATGTGGTGAGTAAAAGTGAATATAAAGTCAATAAAGTCAAGTCAAGTCAAGTCAAGTCAAGAAGCTTTAATTGTCATTTCAACCATATATAGCTGACGCAGTACACAGTGAGTAAGTTGTCCCAGCCACTTAAAGTGCATCATGTGCAACTTGGTGCAAACAGTGCAAGACAAGACAATGTAGGACAAATCCACAAAATAGCGCCACCAGTAAACCTACTGCATGTTATGCAGTACAATGTGTAAAAGGGAACTGTATATACGAGTGTACTTGTAAATAAACACAAAATGTAAACACAAAAGGTTGTGCAAAACACAGCAGCAGTCAAATAGATGTGCAAAAACAGCATGTAAACAGTTATGTAGTTATAATAAAATAGTAATATAATATGGTTGGTGCTGAAGACATGAATGTGTGAAATGAGTATGTGTGTTTGAGTTCAGACTTGTAGCAGCTCAAAACACACAGTTGAGTGAGTGTGTGCGTGTGAGTTTCAGTTCCAGTTCAGTTCTGTGTGTTGAGGAGCCTAATGGCTTGAGGGAGGAATCTGTTGCACAGTCTGGATGTGAGGCCCGAATGCTTCGGAACCTTTTTCCTGATGGTAGGAGAGTCAATAGTGTGTGTGAGGGGTGTGTGAGTCGTTCACAATGCCGCTGGTTTTGCCGATGCAGCGTGTGGTGTAAATGTCCGTGAAAAAGGGAAGAGAAACTCTGGTGATCTTCTCGACCGTCCTCACTATACTCTTTAGGGTCTTGCAATCCGAGACGGTGCAGTTCCCAAACCAGGCAGTGATACAGCTGCTCAGGATGCTCTCGATGGTCCCTCTGTAGAAAATGGCTAGGATGGGGGAGGGAGATGGGCTTTCCTCAGCCTTCTAAAGGAAGTAGAGATGCTGCTGGGCTTTCTTGGTGATGGAGATTGTGTTGAGGGGACCAGGTAAAGTTCTTTGCCAGATGAACACCAAGGAATTTGGTGCTCTTGATGATCTCCACAGAGAATCCATCGATGATCAGTGGAGAATCACTGCTCTGTGCTCTCCTAAAAAAAAATATTCTAATTTATTGTCCAGAGAGCAGACATTTGCTAGCAGGAGGCAACACAGAGGTCCGGTAATATCTTCTGGAGATCATCATTAATTATGTTAGGGTTGTTTCTGTGTTTCTGGAGTGTTTGGTGATGGTACACAACTTGCTCCGATGTCCATATGTTGCATAAGGCGGGCTACAAAATTAATTTTGGATCCGGAGCAGCCGCTGGTCGCCATCTTGGATCATCAAAGGCACTATTTTATTATTGTAAATAAAACATTTATGACAAGTAATTCACAGTTTTTGTTGAGTTTACAGTACAGTACATGTACATATCCCCTTGAAAAAGGAACCATCAAAAGGAGAGAGTCAAAACCTCGCGCTTTTTTGTTACTCGCGACGGGTCATAGAACGTAACCCCTGTGAGTATCGAGGTTGCACTGTATATGTCCTATATTTTCCAGAGTCCTATGTTTCCAGTGTTCAACTTTTCCAGAGCCCTATGTTTCAAGTGTCCTGCTTTCCCAGGGTCTTGTGTTTCCAGTGTCCAACTTTCCCAACTTTTCCTATGTTTTCAGTGTCCTGCTTTCCCAGAGTCCTCTTTCCAGTGTCCAACTTTTCCAGAGCCCTATGTTTGCAGTGTCTTGCTTTCCCGGGGTCTTGTGTTTTCAATGTCCAACTTTCCCAGGGTTCTATGTTTACAGTGTCCTGCATTTCCAGAGTCCTATGTTTCAAGTGTCACATATACCCAAGGTACTATTTCTTCATTTTTTTTTTTTTATGATTCCAAATACTCTATTTGCCTTTGTGTCAACTTGCTATCTCCTACAAGAGATCAATAAAGGTATTTTATCTAAAATGTCCTATATTCCCAATATCCTTTACTGGTTCTATTTTACCCCAGTGCCCCAAGATCCCAATCCCCCAATGTAACAGGGCTCTGTATGCTCATGTTCATATGCTTTCAAGGCTGTACATTCTCTATTGTACATTCTGTATGCTCCCTATACATTTATAACACATTCAGTAAACAACATGTACAACTGGTTTAAATTAAGTGTATTCACAGAATTGAAAACATATGTATACGTTTTTTAAGTGTGACCTTTGGTGCCCCAATGAACCAACTCTGGCCTTCTGTACTGTTATACAAGTTTCCCTTAATGCTTTTTATTAGCCTGCTAATTAGCCTATAAAGCTCCTGACCTGGAGCTAGCTACTGAATACGCTAGTAATCTTTATCCATAAAATAAAAAAATAGGAAAACTTTCTTTTCTTTTTAATTTAAGAATCATTTTTGTACATCAAATATAAAAATGGCCACTGCGTCACGGTGTCATGATGTCATGATGGTGCTTTGGGAAGAATGTCACTGGCTGCCAGGGACAGAAACACAAAGCAGATTTTTTTTTTTTATATATCTATATGTGTGTGTGTGTGTGTGTGTGTATATGTGTGTGTGTGTGTGTGTGTGTGTGTGTAGCAAAAAAAAGGACTACTCCTGTCACTAATCTGAGAGGAGGCAGGCACATACTAATGACATCACATCCTCCCTTCAGGGGCTACATGCACTAATCAGGGACAGAGAGAAGGAAAGAAAGAGAGAGAGAGAGAGAGAGAGAGAGAGAGAGAGAGAGAGAAATTTCTCTTTTCACCAAGAGCACTTATAAGTTTTGGTATGCTCCATTACAGTTTATAAAAGTTGAATAAGGTATGCTTGTGTGTGTGTGTGTGTGTGTGTGTGGAGCATAGTAAAGTTCTGCCATGAATGCTGCCCTAAACTGTGACCCCGACAGCATAATTTCTTCTGACATGATGTCTAATTAAAATTATTTCATAAAGCAGACACAGAGGCAATATTTAGTTTGGAGTGCAAGAACTCTGAGGTCATAACTCCTGATGCTGGCACTGCCTACTGCCTCGCTGTGACTGACGAACGGCATAAAAACCAGCTCTTGTCAGGTTTTTGCATTGACATCATATACACACACCTAACGTTGGGTCCACACTGTGCCAGCTATCGGTCTTATCAAACATGTCACGTATCGTACAGGAATCCTTCTTATGATATCATAGACTAAATTTAAACAATAACAGTGTGTGTCTGTGAGACAGAATGAGCAGTAGTAATACACCAACACCACACACTAATGGTATTTTGTGTTCGGGTTCCGTCCCATTACACTCTGTTCTTCCTCTCCTCTTTTTTATGACATCATTCTCCTGTTACTGTCCTCTTTCATTTCCATGTTTTGTTTCATCATGCTGTTCTCATCTCTGTACCCTACGATGCTTATCCACCATTTTCTGTTTCTCTATTCCTTCATTGTCATTTATTTACTTCCTGTTCCGTTCATTTGTCTTTATCCTGTTTTCTTTTGTTCTTTTACATTTCCTGATGAACTCCTACTCTCCTCTTTTCTTTTCTTTCGTTTCATCACTAAGGTTTTTTTCCTGTTACTTTTTTGGTAGGTGATTTGTTTTTCCTGTACTGTTCTGTTTTTTTTCCTCTCTCTCTTTGCTCTGTCTCTCTCAGAGTTCATTGTGTTTCACTGTCTTCGGTTCAGTTCTATGCTTCATTGTTTTCTGTTTTCTTCTTTTCAATTCTGTTCTATTTTCATCCATTCTAGTTTTTTTTATATTATTATTATTTATTGTTTTATTTATTGTTCATTTTGTTCTTTCGTTTTTTGTTCAGCTCTTCTGTTTTTGTTGATGATCCTTCCTGTCCTGTTTTTTTCTGTGAGGAGGTAAGGATAAGGTGACAAAGGTGAGGATGAAAAGACAGAGGTAAGAATATGGAGACAGAGGTAAGAAAATGGAGACAGAGTTAAGGAGACGGGGGGGAGGATGAGGAGACAGAGGGGAGAATTAAGAGACAGAGGTGAGAATATGGAGACAGAGGTAAGAAAATGAGAACAGAGGGGAGGATGAGGAGACAAGGGCAAGTCAACAGAGGTGAGAAGACAGAGGAGAACTCCTCTCAGACAGTGTCGGACCGTGCATTTGTGTACACAATACAATTGTGCACCTACATCATCTGGAGTAGTTTAGAATTAATATATGTCTAATAACATGAACATTAAAGATAAAAAAAGCATTAAAATGTAAATAAAATACAACCTACTCACCAGAGTTGCATACTCATAATTTGCACCGCTCCTCAGAGGCTGTAAGCCATTGGTACTGCTCGTATTCATTGGTCTGGAAGTGGTGAACAAACCCTTTCCCAGGCTGAGACAAGCTAGCTAGTTGGTCGACCTCTCCTCACGATGTCTAGCTTTTCTTCAAAATGGGTTTTTCAAGTATGTCCACGATCTAAATAAATTTCTCTTCCTCCGTAGGCATTAAAAAGTCTAACTCTGATGTATTAATGTGTGCAGAGTGCTACACACGTGTTTTGCCAGTGGAACTTGACTGTAACAGTTTCCCTCTGACCAACCAATCAGAGGACGGAAAAATGCTGACGCTATTCTATGTGAGGCAAATATGAAATCTGATAGGTTAACGAAACAGAGCTATTTATTAAGGAGACTAAGGTAAAAAGGCCAGCAGAATAGACTTTGCAGGCCCTGGGCAGATTAGATTGACATGGCAGCACATAGAGGCTGAAATCTGATTGGACAAAAAAAAATCTAACATCTTTACACATACTGGAAGTAGTGCAGTCAAGAGAAACGCTACGAAATGAAGAGAATAAACTGTTGGGAATAAAATAATACAATGTCATGGAACAAATATTAGAATTTAGGTTGTAAATGTAGGTCAGTGTTTCTGATAGTGTTTAGGCCAGCAGAGAAGGCTTTGCTGGCCCTGACTGCCCGCCACTGCTCTCAGATAATACGAGGGAGAAACCCAGAGAGCAACGACTGTGTGTCATGTACCGGTAGCTGTTTTTATTTTTCTGATAGAGCTCTTATTTCCATGATAATATAAAGTGCTTTGACAGAGCTAGTCAGTCTAGAACCTTACAAATCGATCGCACCGATTTCTGTTAGTTCCACCAGCTTTAGCGTAAGAATGGACACCGCCATCTCGCCTCTGTTCACTAGTGTCTTAAAGGACAGATGCTGTTTTCCTCCATGTTAGCATGTGTGCTAGCGTTGCACACTTCCTGCCACAGTGCTATCAACCAAGTGTTAATCAGTAACAGCTGAATGAGCTGAAAAGCTGCTTCTGACTGCTGATCGATGGACAGACACGGGGCAAAAAGGGTGATAAAGCAGCGTTTTATTGGTGTGTCTCAGGTTTTCTCACACACTTGATAACAGATAGAGAAAACATGGGTGAGACTGTACTGCTGTGTTTACTACTGAGCAACGTATGCTAACCTGTAAAAAGGACTGAACGCTAGCTAGCTACTAGAGTTAATCAATATATGCTAGCTAACGCACGCAAACTATACGTCATTGGGATGTGCCTCAAATCAAAACCCTCGCCATACCTTCGAGACATTCTTATCTGGAACATCTGCGCAAAACTGAGCTTTCATTAGGTTTAAAAGATGCTTTTACAAATGCAAACTTGTTTCGTTAGCGGGTTCAAATGCGTGTTAGTGCTCTAAAGTAGTGTGCAAATTGGGACACAGTCCTAGCTTGTTTATTCAGAAGCAGATACAGTGACACATGCTGCTTGTTTGTCTGTGAATCTGTCTCTTTCATCCTCTCCTGTGTATCATCAATCTGAGGGAGTTTATTTCTCTCTCTCCCTCTCTCTCCCTCCCTCTCTCTCCCCCTCAGAAGCTCTGCAAACAAATCCACAACTGAAGTGCTTTTATCACTAGCCTTCACCTCAGACAACTAATGACCTCTAATAACCTCTTTAAACACACACAAACACACTCGCACACGTGCACACACACACACTCACACACACACACACACACACACACACACACACACACACATAGTAACAAATTTTTCATCACAATATCACTGATATCAGGGTTCTGGCTGTCTATTTTATTTATTTATTAAAAATAGAAGTCTTATAAAGATAGAAAGGATAAATTTTTTAGAGAAATAGAGAGATAGATGGATAGATAGGTGAATAGACAGGCAGACAAATGGACAGACAGAAAGATAGTTGATGTACATATAGACATAGGTCGATAGATGGACAGAGAGACAGACAGACAGGGATAGATAGATAGATAGATAGATAGATAGATAGATAGATAGATAGATAGACATGATAGTGTCTGTGGGAAAGTGGTGATTATGGCAGCTGCTTGTGGTAAACAGAAGCACGAAGCATGGATCATTTCATCTTTCTGAAACACTATGATACATGTTTGGATTCACTGCAGTCTTTAAAAAAAAAACACCAAAAGAAATGTTTATTTTTTTTTTTTTTCTCCCGTAGTTTCTCTCTTGGAAGGATAACAAAAATATATATATAAATAAATAAACACATCTTACAATCATCCAGAAGCACAGATATACTTCATTCAGATAACTAGATAACGGGTGTTTTTTCCATTCAGGCTGAAATCCCACATCCCTCGCTTTCTTTCTCCGGCAGAAAGAAGAAAAGCAGAAAAATAAAATAAATGTAAACAGTGTGGCTTTACTTGTCAATAAACAGAGGGAAGGTTGAGTAAGAAGCTGGGAGGAGGAAAACACAAAGACGCCAGGGTGTGTGTATGTGTGCGCACGGGTGTGTGCAATGTCTGGGCAGCAAGCAGAATGTAAGATATTGTACGATGTTGTAAGATGTCGATCGACTCCTGATTTTACAGCCAGAAACTTTTAACACACAATAAATAATTTATTTGTATTTTCTTTTCAACTCAAACGCACTTCATGGCACTGAAAGAATTCGTTCTGAGCACGCTGGAGGACGTCGACGATTCTCAAACGTGCCTATGTAACCCGAAAAACAAAAAGACACCAGTTACATTGCACTTACATCACAATAACTTAAAACCCTGCCCACATTGTTTGATTGAGCGGGCTTTTTTTTCTTCTTAATTCCTCAAGAAAATAAATTCTGAAGTTTTTTATTCTTCTTACGCTATAGTGATTTAACAACTACCAATCTTTATGTATTAAAAGAATACTTTTTATCCATTTCAAACACAATTTAATGATAAAGTCACCCCTCCAAAGAGTCACCCCTCCCAAAAACATAATCGAAATATCAACAAGTTTTATTCACACCTTTTATTATTCGCGGAGGAAGTCAGAGTAACCAAGTGGTTGCCATGGAAACGCTCATTATCTGAATATAAACCTGTCATTTGCTGATTCTAGGAAATGACTCAGCAGCTCTGTGGCCCAGTCAGGACGGGGAATCCAGCAGCCGCTCTGTGGTATGTGGTGTGAAGCTCGGTGTCACCTCTTACACCCGAGAAGGATCTCTAATCTCTGTCAGATTACAGACAGATTAGAGCGTTTGTTTTTTCTTTTTCCCATCGCAGAGATACGAGCGCCAGGCTAATCAGGAGCAGCTGCGAAGCTTTGCTCGGCCGTTTACTGCGCAAATTAGCGCCACTTAATTACACCAACGAGGTACTAAAAAGGTCACGGCTCGGGTCAGGGGCTTTACTCGGCTCAGGAATGCTTATCGCTCATCTCCTGCCTGACTCACACGCCTGGAATGTGTGTGCGCGCGCGTGTGTGTAAAACTGACCCTCACTCCTGTGACCTGGGCACCTGATAAGCAGACAATCGAGTCTAGATCGGTTTCAAAACAGCAGAAGTGAACCAAACATGAGTGAAAGATAAACTCCACTTACTGAATACATTGAACAGTTTCAATTATTATTAAGTTTATAATGAATAAAAACAAAAGAATTAGGTAAAAATTTGGCCTTATAATTCAGCAACCTACAGTAATGAATGTTACAATGCAGTTTACTCTATTCATTGATATTTTTCTCTGCAAAAGGTGCTGGCTTACTGCAAACTATTGAAAAATGTTTTTAATTATATTAATTATTTATTTCATAAAGAGAAAGGTTTGTACATTTTGGGGATTTGTATTATTTTTTATTTTATTTTATATATTCGATTACGTGCGAAGGGCATTTTAGTGCCACGTTAAAAAAAATTATAATAATTTAAGATTTCAAGTCGTAGCAATACGAGAATAAAGTCGTAATATTTTGAATAAAACAAGTCACATGCCACATAGTCTCTTAAGAAACAGCATCTCTTGTTATAGCACGCACGTTACCATCTATATCCTTCAGAGGAGGAAGTTTTTTCAATGTCGGTCTGATTTTTTCTTCCTACAGAACCTCTGCAGTGCCAATTAACTGATTTATAACTCCGGCAAAAGAGAAAAATTTCCTTATTGCTAAATCCTAACCTAAAGTAAGAATTATTCAAATCGTCCACATTCGTTTTTATGCAAAACTGCAAAACGTTGCTTGCAATTCTGTAATTTTTCTAAAATATTAACACTTAAATTTTGTATTGCCACGACTTTATTCTCGAAATACTTCGACGTTATTCTCATACTGCTAAGAATTTATTCTCGGAATTGCTGTTTCAAAAATATAGACTTTTTGAAAAGCTTTTTGTTTTAATATTTGAATTCTGTGTAATTTGCTCGACCTTGGGAATGAATGCTTCGATCTCTCTTTTTCTTTCCCCCTCTCGCTCTCTTTCTCTCTCATTATTACAACATCGACACGAAACTAAGTGCTAAACGTTTCATCATCACACAAACTCGAATAATTCTCCCTCTGGAGTGTTTGTGCACCGTCATGAAGAAACCCGGGAGATCTCAGCGTGATGGACGACGAAGGGTCAAAGGTCGGCATTCTTTTCTCCTTTGTGTCGCTTTAATCTGCATTTGGAGGTCTCTAGAGTTACAAAGCTGCTCTGAATTTCCGCATTTTTATTCAATCAGTAAAAAAAAAAAATATGAAAATATAAAACAAACTTTAAAAAGAAAAACAAACGACACAATTTCAGTTTTAATTTCAACATTCCATTATACAAATCATATGTTTATATCGAATTATTACACATGTACAATTGCTTATGAATTCATTCAATTGGTGAAATGGATAAGAAAAAATTTGCATTTAACGATTTCATAATTCATTGAATTATTTGATCAAATAACTATACATTCGAACTAAAAGAAATAAAAATTCAACTCTCCCAAACCCTTTGCTCCTCTCACACAGCACTGATGACCTGGTGATTTACTAAAGAATAACAATGGGATGATTTTAATCTGTTTAAATGTAGATTTAACTTATTATAGCAGCTATGAACAGTCTCTCCCTCAGCAACCTTTCATACCCGTCTATCCTGAAGACGCTTACAGCTTTGCCTTTGTCTGTTACAAAGGGCTGACAATGGAGACTCCTTCCTTTAGACATGGTATTAATTAGTAATTAAACATCTCTGTACTGAAAACTACTGAAAACTACACCATGTAAAAGGTTTTTACATTTTATCCGTTACTGTAGATCGTTCACCAAACACGTCCCTGTTACTATGAAAATTACAAATGTGTCATGTTTTGCTGCATCGCTTTACCGAAATCAAAATCAGCACCTCCTGACCAATCAGAATTCAAAACTGAACAGCGGCAGCAGGTGGAGGAGAATGAGGAGGGGGAGGAGGAGCTCCTGGATCTGTAGCTGCAGGTGTTTGATCTGTAAAACATCCCCAGAGCTGCTGAAGGACGTCGTCCACTTTGCACAAGTCGTTGACCCGAGCCACTCATGCTAGCGCTCCACTCACTCATCCATCCATCACACAGAAGAGGTGTTTACCGAGGCGGATAAAAGGGGAACGAGAGAGCAGGGATTAGAGCAGAGCGCATTAGGAGATAAAAAAAAATCCGAAGTGCAACTCCTGTTTGAGGAACGATATCCCAACGCCTCGTTATCTCCACAGACCTCCACGTTTTCATCGACGAGCTGACTGATCGAGAAGGGGCGGGGCTTCACGCCACAGCCGCTTCGCAGGAAATCACAACCTCGTGAAGTTTTGCTTGGCTCGACTCAGGGGGAAGAAAAGTTCACATCGAGTTCAGGTTGTGAAATCGTTAGTAGCAGTTTCGATTGAAGACGTTATTGGTGCTAGTTTCGATTTAAGATGAATTGAGATGGTGAGAACAACACGATGACCCAGAACGAACTTCTGGATATTTATTACGCTCAGTTCTCTGCGCCAGTGTTTCTCTTATACATGCATTAATGTGACAGGTCTGTAAAAACAATTAAATAAATTAATTAATTAAGATAGAAAGGGGTTAAGAACTGAGAACTCTTAAGGAACCATCAAAGAAGCAAGAGGATGACATCAAAAAGTGCTGACCACACACACACACACACACACACACACACGTCCTGTAGAACTCTTACATAGTCTTTTGTTTCCCCTCTCAGCCCTTGTATGTAAAACCCTACAGAACCGTGAGCACCAAATCAGAAACCCTAACTAAACAAAACAACGCATTTATTTATAGACTGCCCCGGCCAAAGGTATTGGGACACCCAACTTTTCCTTTTCACTTCAATTCAGTTTTATTTGTATAGCACTTTTAACAACAGACATTGTCTCAAAGCGGCTTTACAGAGATAAAGCTGTAATAAAAAAATGGATAAGTTTGTTCCTTTTAATTGTAAGTTTGTCCCTTATGAGTGGTAAGGAAAAACTTCTTGAAGAAACCTTGAGAGAGACCAGACTCAAGAGGGAACCTCATCCTCATATGGGTGGCACCGAATGTCCATACATTACAGTTCATTCATTGTTGAGGTGTACAGTGATGGTGATCAAATGCAACCTGGAGTCCTAAGTCATTGTAGCAGACTGTTGACATTAATTAATTAATTAATTAATTAATTAATTAATTACAGGCCAAATCCACCCTCAAAGTTCCTGTGTTGTAATTTCATGGATCCACAGGCCGTTGACGCGAAACTATCCCGAGTTGCACAGACTGGCCTCCAATCGAAGAGAACCCCATCCAGAGGCAGGGTGCCAGGACAAAGCATATCCAAGGAAAGGAAAAGAACCAGATCACTGGTCACTGGTACCTCAACTTTTCCAACCTCTGGTGGCATACAGTTTTATAGGATGGCTTTGGATGCGTAGCATGAAATTCTGAGTAGGATTCAAAAGTAGAAGAAATGTCCACTAAATGGACCGTTAAAGGAGCTGGAAGTGACATCACAAAGCACGCACACACACAGAATCCTCCTGTGCCACATTTCAGTACCCTCTAGTTTCTACACACATCCAGAACCTTTAAGAGTTCTTTCCTAAAGTACTTAAGTACACCCTTATAGGCGCATCATCACAAAACCACACACACACACACACACACACACACACACACACACACACACACACACACTGTATTTTCCACACACATCCTGAACCCTCAGCAGTCCTTCTCAAATCTTTGGGAAATATGGCTGTGAACATGTAATGATCTGCGCTTCCTCGTTTGTTTATACAGCCTGTACCTGTACAGGAACTTTAGTTCGGTATTACTGTAGTGCTCACACACACACACACACACACACACACACACACACACACACACACACACACACGGTGCATGCATGGTGTGTGCTGTTTCAGCAGCTCTGCTTCGTATCTGTGTCTGTGCAGCTATTAATATCACAGCGACTCTGCGTCCCGTCAGTAAGAGATGGAAGTCCAGGAGCAAATATTTTCATTTGGAGGGAAAAGAGCTTTGAAAATTACAGGAATCAGTCAAAGTAGCGCTGCGGAGTGTTGAGTAATGACAGCAGCACCTCTCTCCCCTTTCCCACTCTGAGAAAGAGAGAGAGAGAGAGAGAGAGAGAGAGAGAGAGAGAGAGAGAGAGAGAATATTAGCAGTGATTTATGCATAATTGTATCCTTGTGAGTGTAAAAAGTGCATCATAATTACCTTGAGCTGATTAAAGCCCTGCATCTTATGTTCTTTGCTTGTCCTTTTCCCATCCCTCTCTATCTCTGTACTTTTTTCTGTTCTTTCCTGAACTTATCCCTCACTGAGCCTGTCAATAATGTCCCTGTACTTTTTTTCTGTGCTTGTCCTGTTTCTGTCCCTAACAGTCACTACCCTCTGCTGCTCCTCTCCCTTACTGTACCTCACCTTGTTTCGTTCCTTTCCCTCACTGTCCCTGTTCTTGTCCTGTTCCTGTTCCTCACTGTGCCTGCCTTTGTCCTTTTTTTGCCTCTGTCCTTGTCCTGTTCTGCACTGTCACTGCGCTTCTCTCACTGTCCCTGTCTTTGTCCTGTTCCTGTCCCATACTGTCACTGACCTTCTCCTGTTCCTGTCCCTCAGTGTCCATGACATTGTCCCTCACTGTCCCTTTCCTTGTCCTGTCCCCCACCTGTCCCTGCCTTTGTTCCAGTCCTGTTACTGACCCTCACTTTCCCTGTCTTTATTCCGGTCCTGTCTCTGTCCTATTCCTGCCCTTCAATGTTCCTGTCCTCATTCCTGTCCTTGTCCCGTGCTGTCCTGCCAGAGCGTAATTTCTGTTGTCAATAACTGAAAAGAAAATATTTATGTCTGTTGAGCGTTACAGAAACCTGTTTGAACGGTTTGGCTTGCCGGGGAAACGGCGCTCGGGCTCTTGGGCTCGGAGGCTCTCAGGCTTTGGGGCTTTATTGCGCAGTATTTCATTATAATTAGCTGAAAAAACAACGATTGGCCCGAGCTTATCAGAGCCGAGCTATTTCTGCGAGCCGTGCCATGTTATTTCAATTTGTTAACTCGACGGTCCGGTTCGAACCCCGGCCTACATAACTACCGTTCCTCCTCCTCCTCCTCCTCTGTGCTGGAAGGCTAATTTGAAAAATGATTTTTCTTTCTTTCCTTTCTGTTTTTTGAGAGGGGAGGGAGGGATATTCCCCCCTTAACCACGACAAGCTTCCAGAAGGCCGGGCCAAGTCAAACATAACATTTCAGACGTGAAAAATATGAAGATAACAATTATTTATCCTGGTAAATGAGAGCGAGCGAGAGGGATTATTGTACATTCACTTGCTATGACACACATTCGTTTTCCATTGCCAACTAGCTGAAAAGAAAAAAAAGAAAGGAGGAGGAAAAAAAAAAAAGTCAGCCGGCTGTGAGAAAAAGAGCCTTTTTGTATCCATTACATTTTATAAATGATGTTGAGGATCCGTCTTGTGTCTGTCTTGCCTCAGATACGGCCGTGTTGTACAACTGTATCCATCAGCGTGCTGGACACCGCACAGAGATCCTGCGCCCATCACATCTATGCTAACACTAACACGCATTGTGATGCTCTTAGTACAGGGCAAATACGCAGACAGGACCCACGCGTCCTTTTTTCTTTTTAGTACGAATATTATTATTTCCTTTCATCACGCTTATTTGTTTTTATTATTTATACAATTAGCTGTCGACATGAAAACTGCTGCAGAGCTGATCAATGTTTAGCCGTTAGCATAGCGCTAAAGCACTCACCGCTACGTCGCTACGTTACTGACGTGGCAAATGAGTCATTTTTTTTTTTTGACACACTCTTCAGTTTCCAAACTGTTGAAATTGATACGTTCACATATACAGTGCATTTTGGAAAACCCACGTCTGCTGATGATAGTAAAACTCCAGAGAGAATCGGACGCTTATCGGATGACGTATGAAATGAGAGGCTTGTGAAGTGAGTGTAAAGTAAATCAGCACGATGTACAAACCTATACACAGTACGGTTATTTATTCCTAAAACCCGAGTCTACAATCAGGGCTTTGGGAACATGTGCGTAGTGGACACTCAGGAGGGCGACAAATCAAGCTGACTTCACTGAAGGCTGTTATCAGATAATTTACACTGAAACAGAGAGAAAGAGAGAGAGAGAGAGAGAGATGCGTAAATTAGGGTAAAGCTATGGCACTTTTAACTAAACCGGGAAAATAATAAATATTCCCTAAAGAGCCGAGACGGATCTGTTTCAGAGAAAATAATCCACACATCACTGCTGTATCGCTGAAACTAGCATGCAGGGCTGCGACACTCTCACAGCTGTTCAGCTCATTCCATTTTTAAACACTTTACTACACTGTGGAATGTTCTTTATAAGGACAAATAAGTGACACTAGGGGTGAAACGATACACAAAATTCACAGTTCGGTACGTTTTTAAGTCACGGTTCGGTACAATTTCGGTACAGTTAGGGGGAAGAAATGCAAAACATAAGATTGCTTGTTTTTTTTTATTAACACAGTTTATTATTAACATTTAGGAACATCAACAGTTTCCTTTTTTTTTTTACTTCAAATTAAATGCTTGCTTTAGTAAATAATATATAAAATTATATTTTATGATATTTTATAAACATAAAATATAAAAAGAAAATTCAATAAATCAAATTGATGCAATACACGTTCTTTTTATTATATTGTTTAAATATAATAAAAAGAACGTGTATTGCATCAATTTGATTTATTGAATTTTCTCTTAAAAAAAACACATTTTTATTACCCAAATGAGGTCTAACAAATTTAAAATCTTTAATTAAATTTTCCATTTGTTAGACCTCATTTGGGTAATAAAAATGTGGTTTTTTTACATTTAATATTAAATTTTTTTAACTTAACTGGGTTTTTTTTTCAGTATACTTTAACAAATGTCTTCATTTCTTCCATCCTTCATTCATTCGATCTCTCAATATGCGGAATTGTCAGGATTTTCTCCTTTTAAGACAAATTTTTGAAACTAACGCTAAAGAATCCATAGTGCTAGACTTTCGTACAACCGGAAGTGGCCGCAATTTCGTATTTCCGGTATGGAGTGGGTAGCCACAGTGACACTGCGCTAACTCTATTTTTTTTTTTTTTTTTTTATACCTCTGCCATTTTTGTGAAGCTTTCAAGTTATAATAAAAATGCGCTCAACTGCAAAGCGGAGAATAAACAAACTGGCAGTCTGCCACTTTGTTTGTGAGGGAACTCAGATTGTAACTCTGTTCTGCATGAAAAAAAGTGTTGCGTTCAGTACACATCCCTGTACCAAAATAGGTGTGAATAGATATACCTTTACACTCCTAAATGACCTCATAAAAAAGTGCAACACACTAGTACATTTTGGGGGGTGTGGTTACTCGATCCGTATCACTGCCACTTCCTGTCATCCTTAACGTTTTTACATCAGTCTAGCGATATGGTTCTGCATGTTTTTTATGTACAGCTTCAAAAATGTATTTTAAAAGAAAATTTCTGCATATCAAGGGAGCGAATAAATGAATGAATGAATGAATGAATGAATAAATGAATGAATAAATGAATGAAGGAAGGAAGGAAGGAATTAATTCATTTATGAATAAATAAATTTCTTAAATGCAAACATTTGTTAAAGTATGCTGAAATAACAGTTAAGTATATTTTATTAAATGTAAAACAGATGTATTGTATTACCCAAATGGGGTGTAACAAAAGTAAATTCATAAATTCTTCCATATTTTAGTTTTTTAATCAATTTAATTTGTGGAAATTTAATCGATTACCCAATGTAATCAATATCATTTAAAAGCTATATTTTACAAAAAAAAAAAAAAAAGAGTATATTTGTATCAGGAACTATTTGCGGTACAATTCAGGTACAACAGTATTAAATACCCCAAACTGCCATAAATTGTTTTGACATACTTCAGACAGGAAGTAGACATGCATGCGCAGTACAAATCGTGTTTCCTGTACAAATTAAATAGCCACAGTGGAAGGTTATTGTGGAAGGTTATAGTGGAGTGTTAAAATAAAATAAAATATAAAATAAAATAAAATAAAAAAGCTGCACTAAGATGACATCTCAAAAAGCATTAACCATACTACTGTACTGGAAAGAGCAATACATTGACATCAACCAAAATCAGCACACATTATTGCGGTGAACGTCCAAAAAAGGTAGCAATGTGGTGACCTCATCAAAAAGCCCCTTACACTACTACAGCATGGAGCATTCTATATAAAGAGCAATAGTTGCCAATAATCCAAAACGCGCCGACCATTACCACACTGTGGAGCGTTTTAAGGAGTAAGATGATGTCATCAAAAGCGCCAAACTTTACTGTACTCTGTGTATTTATGCTGCTTTTTTATGCAAAATGTTTTGCTCATGAGGACAGTGAAACACACATTCTCCCTCCACCCTCTTGCATTTTCTCTTTCTCTGATGATTTGCTTTATTTTCCGCTTCTATTTTCCTCCACTGTCCCTCTCCTCTCTCTTCCTCTTTCTATCCTCCTCTCCTTCCTTTCTCCATTGCACTCTTCATCCTGTTTCTCTCATTCTCTCTCTCTCTCTCTCTCTCTCTCTCTCTCTCTCTCTCTCTCTCTCTCTCACCCCCCCCCCCCCCCCCCCTCCCTGGAGGTCAGACCTCAGGATAAGTGTTCTTTTAATAAAAAGACGCAGAGGTCAAAGATCACCAGGATACCCATAATCCCCTGCTGTAGTGCTCTCAGAGAGGAAAGAGGAAATTCCATCATTATATGGTTAAAACCGATTGCTGTAAATGTGCGACATCTTTAGTCTGGTAATCGCTGTCATGCGTGTAATTCTCTCTCTCTCTCTCTCTCTCTCTCTCTCTCTCTCTCTCTCACACACACACACACACACACACACACACACACACACACACTAATTGAGCCTCCTGTTGTTAAGGGTCCAGTTTGAAACAATTATGCAGCATAATGTACTGAATGCAGTTTCTCTTAATTAACACACAGACCCACACATACACTCTTGTTTCACATTGAAACAGCATATAAACAAAACACACACTGAATGTTTGTATGTTTAAAGCTGAATGTGACACTGTTGCTAGGCAACATAGGGGAAAAAATGGACGCTGAACGTCAGTCAAATATTTACCATAAACGGCACACGTTTTTACGTTACATGTTAAACACACCGTGCGTCAAACTTCTCCGGAAAAATAACCAATGATGCTTGTGTGTGCGTGTGTGTGAGTATATGTACAGGTGCTTGCTCCAACATCTGACTTTCATTCTGTACTAAGGAAGAGCACTTATTACTGAAATATGAACCCCATACATTTATGCGCACACACACATACACACACACGTACACACACAGCTTAGCGAGCACAGCAGTTCAAATGTACATGTAAAGTGTCTCACCATGCAAAACCCCCCTAGAGCAGCACTGGTCAAGTGGCCCACTTTTAATCTAAAGGGGCAGTGGATCAAACCAATTCTGGATTGGGGGGGATTTGTGCGTTCTGTAACAGAAAGAGCTGACATGATTGAGGGTTAATGAAACTGGATTAAACCAATCACACCCACGCATGATTCCATTGGATGCAAACTCAAGACCTTCCAGTCAGCGCTGGACTCACAGTCCATAAAGTCTAGCAAAAACATGACAAGCAGGGTTGCCATATCACATCTACTTTTCCATCCGGTCTGCATCTCATAAGCCAAAATGAAGCACTTCACACCGCTCCAAAAACCTTACTTGGAAAATAGAGACACTTTTTTTTGGCTTGTTCACCAGGGAAATGAAGTCACCGTGGTGCACAGGTGGCAAAAGTACACACATCCTTTAATTAAGTAGAAGTACAGAAACATTCTGTACTGACTATACTTTTTTTACTCCAGTTAACGTAAAGATTTTGGACTCTGACATGTACTTAAGTAAAAAGTAGCTATTACTACTACCTGTTTTAGTGTCACGCTGGTAACTGGACATCACATCATATTAATATTAGGGCTGTCAGTCGACTAAAATATTTTAACGCATGATTGTACTCATACTCATCAACAAATATTGATGCTGAGGCAAATGTATGTTTATTATTTGTGAAACCATCCTCAACATACAAAATATTCTTGAAATTTTTTTTAAGTAATTGTGGTGTTTTAAATTACGTAAATTACAAAGACACCAAACGGAACTTTTGCTATGTTTCCACACGGATGGTTAATAATACCGGAAAAACTGTACCTCTTCCAACTTTCATACAGATTACATAATCAGAGAATATTTGTTTGTGAAAATATTTGTATTTATTCATATATTTAATGTCTGTGAGGTGAGTATTCACCGAGATTCAGGTTGTTTTATTCGTGTGTCTGTGAAGAGAGGAGACAGAGACAGGAAAGAGCGCCCCCTGTCTGCTTTCTTTATTTTACAAAAGCATAGCGTTTTGTTGTTATTTTGTGTTTAAAAATAAAAGTAGACCCTTTACAGCAGTGGTCCCCAACCTTTTTTGCGCCGGAGTGGCGGATAAATACAACAAAATAAAATAATACGACCGGCATAAAAACTGGTATTTTCTAAATATAATAATAAACATGAATCCATGGTGTTGGTTTTTGTTTATTTTGCTGGCTTGGGGGTTTGAATTTAGCGGTAATGTATTATGAGTTAGCAGCCAGCCCCTTTAAGATGGTAGCCGATGGAGGTAAGACAGAGTAATTTAAGTTCGTTTCAACATTATGAGGAAAAGATTACACAAAGCGCACCGGCGCGTTTGTCGACCCCAGAGGGATAATTTTGCGCATCATGGTGGATTTTAGTGTTGATTTGAGACTTGCCGCATCAGTAAAACAAATATTTAGTAATTACAAATATTTTTCGGTGAAGTTTATTTCTTTTTTTTTTATATCTGAGTAAACAAAGGATGTCGTGAATAAAACTATGTTGCGCTGAAGGTTTTAATTTTGCCTCTTTTATATTTATTTATTTATATTTTTTATCAAAACGGTCAAACTGTAATGCGTGCTGCATTGGTGCCATTAAAATTAAGTTAATAACGTTAACACGTTATTAACGTGTACATTTTGACAGCCAAATGAATATATTAATACAAAACAAATTTTTAATTTTGTTACCTAATGAATGTATCCGGGCTGAACATCCACTATATAGAACACAAGCAGAGAATAAATGATGATGATCAGGTGATGTTCACATCGCTGACTCCCTCTGTCTCATCCACGTTAACCCCATTCTTCTTGCTGCCTTCTGCCGTGCTTATTGTTAGCTTCATAAACTAACCTAAGTCTGTGGTGTGTGAGAGGCGGGAAATGACACACCAGTAGTAGGTTGAAAAAGCCGCGCAATGACAGGAAATCAGTTGATGGGCTGAAAACGGTGCAATGAGAAGAAAAAATATTGACATTTCACCAAATAGATTTATACTAAAGTAATAAGCCTGTAGATTTATGTAATAATGTAATGAGTGAAAGTAAAAAGAGGGAAAAATAAATAATGGAGTAAAATACTGATACCAGAAAAATCTACTTAAGTACAGTAACGAAGTATTGGTACTTCGTTATTTCCCACCTCTGGCATAGTGCGCACACGTCTACTGTTGACTCTATAACCTCTATAATAATGGAGCCATGGAGTCTACGCAAATGAGGTACAATGCTGTAGAGCGACAAAACCGAAAAAGAATACCCTAACATTTCTCACGCACACACACGGCGATGCATTTATGTTACACTCGTAGAGATGTCGGATTAATATTCAAAGAACAAGTTCAAAGTATAACAAGGGGTTGTGGATATAGCTAAGTAATCGAGCAACGGAAATGCTCACACACACACACACACACACACACACACACACACACACACACACAC
>JAAIIK010000049.1:2801577-2808053 GCA_014706435.1 Silurus glanis | reverse complement strand
CACACACACACACACACACACACACACACACACACACACACACACACTTCAAACACCCCTTTATTCCACTGTAATATGATTTTTGCTCCTGATACCGATCTTGCACTTTCAGGAATGCGCATTTTTAAAGCGTTCTGTATCGGAAAAGTCTCGGTGCAACAAGGTCAAAACGTGACTCTGTTGCAGGTGCAGGGTTTTTTTTTTCTGTGGCCAATCAGTATCGATCACACACACACGATTACAAATGACCTAAACTTCATCTGCCTTTAAATGCTGTGGAATTGCTTCAGTATGATTGTGATGTCATTCCTGCGTTTCTTTTTTTTTTTTTTTTTTTTTTTTTTTTTTTTTTTTTTTTTTTTTTTATATAAACAGAACTTGAGCATGCATTGTCAGCATTGACATCACATTTCATTCATTTTTCAAACAGTCGGATATCCACGGCCCGCCCACGCTCGCTTACTGCTATTACACAGGTCAAGCTGGTTGAAAATGGAGATTGATATAAAAAAATCTACACTATATGCCTAAAAGTATTAAGACACCTGACTTTCCTGCCAAACATGGTTCTTCTCCAAACTGTCAGCAAAAGTCTGAGGCATCCAGTTGTATAGAACTAGCATAGAGGCTTTGGATGCAGTAATATTTAATTTTGCCTTCACTTGACCTTGGAGACCCAAACCTGTTCCAGTATGACAATGCCCCTGTGCACAAAGCCAGATGCATGAAAATCTGCTTTACATGAGCTGGAGTGGAAGATGCTCTCCTGCTCTAGAGCTCTGACCTCAACACTATTGGGATGAATGTGAATGCTGACTGCACCCCAGGCCTCCTCACATCACCTACATCAGTACCTGACCCTTTGCAGCTGATGAACACAAATGTCCACAAGCACACTCCAAAATCTACTGGAACCATCTAGAACCATCTAGAGCTAACTTAAGAACCATGGGTAATACAACAGCAACCACCCAGCAATGTGAAATGGCTTAAATTCAATAGCAAGAATAAGATGGCAACTGCCCATCAACCATAGCAACCATCTAGCAACCAACTGAAATGCCTCAGCAACCACCTGGCAACCACCTGTAACACCACAGCAACCATCTAACAACCACCTGAAACACCACAGCAACCATTTGGCAACCACCTAAAACCACACTGCAACCACCTGAAACACCACAGCAACCACCTGGAATACCACAGCAACCATCTAGAAACCACCTGGCAACCACAGTGCACCACCTGGAATACCACAGCAATTCATCTATCAACACCACAGTAACTGCCTGACATACCAACACAACTGTGTAGTAACACACAAGCAAATCATCTGGAACACCACAGCACCACCCTAGCAACAATCTTAGCAACATCGTAGCAACCATGCTAGCAACCGGTACTTATCCACAGTGCTCAGAAACACACCGATACACAGTCACACATCTCCTGCAGAAACCGCAACACCGCTGTGGACACCAAAAACTTATTTTAATTTATTTTTCTTTTCAATAAAAGTGTTTTTTCTTTTCTTTTCCTGCACCTGAGGTCATCCAGTCAATCTCCCAGATCTCTGCTTTGTATCGCTGCCACGATTCGTCCAAAACGGCCTCCATTCGCAGGAACTTAATTACCACTGCTGTGTGTGTGTGTGTGTGTGTGTGTGTTTTCTTCTCCCCCCCTCTGTTCCTGGCTAAAGGAAACAGCCTTGCACATTATAGTTTTCCCTTTCATCATGGCACACTCAGGAATGTGATTACGTTGGGTCCAACATGTGTGTAGTCTCAGGTTCAGCATGCTAGCATGTGACAGCGCTGACACACACACACACACACACACACACACACACACACACACGTCATATCTCGTTGGGGGCTTAAAAGTTCTCGGTGGTGTTTTGACAGCACTGGCGATCGTATCGCTAGCACAGACAAAACTAGCAGCCCGATTTTAGCTAACGTTATTAGCGTTATTAGCATTATTAGCGTGCTTTGGTGTAATCGAGTCGTTTCTCTCGTCTTGAACGCAAAGTAGCCCGAGGATAAAAAAAGCTAAAAAGCCGTAACTATCCTAATTGTCATAACGATCCTAATGTTCATGCTCGAGTGAGTTTTAATGAAGCCAGTTAAATGCTGTGTGTGTGCATGTGTGTGTGTGTGTGTGTGTGTGTGTGTGTCTGTGTGTGTGTGTGTGAGCTAACAGTCACATTGTAATTACATCTGTATGTTCTTGTAGTTCGGGTTTAGGATGTAGGGTTAGTGAACCCTGGGAATAAGAGACAGGAGCATTTAAACACAGATCACTAATGAGTTCTGGCTCCTGATTGGCCAGAAGTTGTTGATTAGTTTTCTGGAACCAGCAAACCTCCGGCCCAACCCCCATCCTCACTACCTGCCCAAATAAACCTTCACTAATATAACACACCCTCAGGGGAGTACACGCTCGAGGTGGCTGTGGATTGGGATGATGCTTGTGTTTGCTCCACTATTGCCCTCTGCCCTGGCTACAGGCAACATTGAGTCCTTAGAGAGATGTGACCTAAGCATACACATTTCTCCCTTCCCTATGCGAGAGCAGACTGGAGACCAGCCGAGAAATCACTGATCTTCATCACATGTTCCGTTTGCTCACATCAAAGAGAATGACTTTAATTCTAACACATTTACATCCAAGTCACGTCACTGTTGCCAAGCTAGCCAGGCAGAGCGCTAACAACAGCTAAAACTAGTCATGTAACATCCACTGTCAAGTAGCGGTTCAGATTTTCTAGCTTTTTTGTTGTTGTTAAAAGTGCAACAATGAATAATAATTAGCATGAACATATAACACTTGGTACTGAAGCTAGCCATGCTAGCCAAGCTCAAGCTAATTCAAGATAACTGCTATTTTGGGTTACTGTTGTACAGCTAGCTATTATTATATAACAGTACACAGTGTTGCTAGGCAACTAGGATGTATAAAATGTGTGCATATGCTAGCTAAACACTAGCTGTAAGCTAAATTAATTAAGATCATGTGAAAAAACTTTCTTTCGGCTTCTCCCATTAGGGGTCACCACAGCGGATCCTCCGCATGTTTGTGAAAGATTTATGTAAAACACGCTAGCATGGAGCTAGCTGAGCCTAGCATTAAGGACAGTCAGGAATAACGTTCACTTCAAAGAAAAAAAAATCGGAAACTCGAGCAGCGGATGAGAGGCGGAAGGTAATGGGACATGGATGGATTGGTTCGGCCGCTGGGAATTTGACCAGCACGGACGTGTCACAGTGAATGAGAGGCTAATTAAAATCCGATCAGCCGGCGCAAGCGCTCAGTGCAGACGTTTCGGGGTAATCATCAAGGAGAGCCAGAAGGAGCTCTGAGGGCTATCGTGTTGGCCTTTGTGCTTCATTAGCAGCTTCTCTCGGCTGTACCTTGTCCTCTGCACATGGTCTGTTGAAATGCAGAAGTAAAGAAGCAACATCGCCTTTCACTCGTAGTGCTGGACCTTTTATTCTTACAAAAAGATGGTTTCATCATTTATAGTGGCTGATTTGGGACAGTGCAGAGGACAAGGTACACTTCCATCATGGCAAAACATTTTCAGGGACCCGAAAAGTGCTGAGAGTGGCTATTTGGCATCATGGCAGGGCATTTATAATGGCCTGAAAAGTGCAAAGAGTGGCTGATTTGGGACACAACCATCATGGCAGGACATTTGTAATGGCCTATAAAGAAGTTGTCCCCAACCACCAATTGGTACCAGGCCACACAGAAAGAATACATAACATACATTATTTATGTTTTATTCGTCTTTGGCCCAGGGGTTGGGGACCACTGATATAAAGTGCATAGAGTAGTTGATTTGGGACATACCCCTCAGGGCAGGACATTTGTGACAAAGTATAGAGAGTGGTTGATTTGGGACATGCCCATCAGGCCAGGACATATATGATATCTTATAAAGTGCAAAGAGTGGCTGATTTGGGACATGCCCATCATGGCAAAATATTTGTGATTTGGACATTTGGACATTTGTCCATTGTACACTGATATAGGTGAAACATTGGTGTGTAGTTGATTGGGAAGCTTCCAGAGAGGACTGATGAGGGCAAACAGTTATAATGCTCTATATAGTGAAGGCAGTGGCTTATTCTGGACTGACTTAGTAAATGAATTGATTACACATTGATTTGGGACAGCTCCATAGCGGACTGATGGTGAGACATTTGTGGGTAGTTGATTTGGGACACATCCAGAATGGACCATTATGGTAAGACATTTATACATCCTGCCATGATAAGTGTGTCCCAAATCAGCCACTGGACTAATGATGGTGAGACATTGATATTTAGGTAATTTGGTTTAGAGTTAACTCATGCACTTAAGATGGTCAGACACTTTGATCTGGTTTAAGTATGTCTTTTGGGACAGGCCCATGTTATACCCATGATGACTGACCTGGTCAATTGGGCTGTCTAAAGTAGTGTCCCGTGACCTGCTCCCTACATATTGCAAAGTGCACTCTGGGAAAAGGACACATGTCCTGAGACACCACATATAGAGAATCACATAAGATATTCTGCATTAGGCTGTGGAGTGAGACTATAAGCCTCCTAAGTAGTGCACTAAATAGTGGCTTAGGTGTGGTTTTGAACATATGTTGGAGGTTTTTAGGATCGGCTCTCAACAAAGGGTCATAAAAACCTGCCCGCAACAATAACGGGATAAAAGCGTTCGCTCTGGTTTTTGTTACAGCTCGGCTTTTTATGTCTTTTCCGTAACCTTGTTTTCGTGTTACGAGAATTCGAATACAAACTGTGGAAAGGAGCGCTCTATGGTCAGCCTGCTGGGTGGAGACAGAAAAAAAGAAAGAGAGGACGTACAGACACACACACACTCACACACACACACACAGCGTTTGTTTATCCCTGTTTATTTGCCGAGAAGATCGAGAGAGCAAGCAAGAACCTTTCAGGGCCTCTGGAGATGTTTAGAGGACGTTTCAAAACATGTCAGACATCTGAGAGGAGGCGAGTCACTGATGAGCAGCCATCATGGCCGCCGTTTAGGACACGTAAAAACTGGAACAGGCTGGGCTACGCTAGGCTAATGTGTTTGTGTGTACTTTTTTGAAAGCACGTCGTTGAGCCTGCTCTTCAGTCTTCTTCGACATCATTTACTTTTTTGTTGTTTCCATTTGCACCAGCTAACGTTATTCTTCGCTAACATCGGAAACGTTATTCGTAAAAAAAACACTCGAGATATTTGAAATGGTTTAGCTAACTGCTAGTGAGCTGGCTTGCGTGGGGAGTCTCAATTTACATCCATGCTCTGTCAGAATCTGAGTGGTTATGTGGCAACTTGGTGCGTTAACACAAACTAGCAAGGTAACAGCCTGCCTTTTTGTATGATAGAGTTTGAAAACCATTTAAGGTTAGCTGTATTTATTTATTTATTTATTTTTATTTCTTTGGCAATTAGAAAGCAAAGCATTGCAAATTGTGAAGCTAGTTTATCTGATGCTAGTTAAATCATTACCCTAAGTAATTATCAAGGTTAGGCTGACGGTTTACTTCTCCTTATTGCTTAGTTTCACATCCTTTGTTGAAATTATGAACTGTTCCCTAGAACAGAGCTCAATTTTACTTATTTTTTTTACACTTGCTGGCTTAGAGACTTTTAATGCCACTGGCGAAGACGAGTGCTTTTAGCATACCCGCATCCTGCACATGCTAGCCCTTGCTAGTTCTCACTTATTTGCCAGAAGAGCAATTAGCGTAAAGTGCGTGAGGTAAACATGTCGGTTTGGCTAACAGAGTGAACGGCAGCGAAGTGAACAGACTAAACATCTCTATGGGATAAATAAACTCGGTTTCACTCGGCTCCTGGCTGAAGCGGACGCTCGCGGCCTAAACCGTCCTGTCGTAATCGCTATTAGCCGCTAGTGTTTAAAAATTCCCCCTCATAGATGCAACATCCAAATCCAAAACTAACTCACTACATAGTGCACTAATAAAACCACAGCTGTAAATGTCTAAAAGTACGAAGAAGACGTGCTCCCACCTAAAGCAAAGATGTATTGCTGTCCGGTGGATCGGGACATGATCGTTCTTGTATCTTTACCTTTATTGCAAACATTTTATGGTTTAAGACATACCCTCATGTAATTCATGTAATATTGTGTATGTAACCTTTATAGTGAACATAGGGCACTAGTGTGTTTTTTTTTCTTCTTCTTCTTTTTTTTTTTTTTACGTTCCACATTATATTCACAATGGGATTTCCATTGGGACACACCCACTCATGCAATTATGTGATCTACATTGTCTGTGGTTTTGGATACATCCACAGTTAAGACATTGTGTTATCTAAGATGTCAATTTTAGTGTATACCAATAATGTGCTGATGGAACACATCCACCGTTAAACATTTAGGCCGGTGTTTATGTTGCCTGGGTTGTTAGTGGGGTGTGCATTTTGGAACACGCCCACCA
>JAAIIK010000049.1:2764077-2796577 GCA_014706435.1 Silurus glanis | reverse complement strand
CGTTAATGCGGCGTGAAACTTCAGCCTGAGTAAATAGGTACAGGGGAATTCGCATGTCCAGAAGGTTCTCTTGGAACGCCGGTGCTGGCGAACGAACCCCGGTTCCTCTGCCACAGGGCGGGAATTGGGATTACACTAGAGCGAATTTTAGTTGTTAGATTGGGGTTTTTGGGTGAAAAAACATCTATTAGAAATCCCACTAATACGGATTTGTGGAAATCTGGAAAGCAGAGGCGCACCGTAGAGCAACATGGATCCATTACGCGCTACATTTATCCCCTCGTTCACACTCCTGAAGCCCGGCAGTGCGGGGGAGGGACATTAAAAACAGATAATCATTAAAGAGTCGTTACAGAAGCTCGGGGAAGCAGAAAGAGCGAGGAACGAACAAAAACATCAGCGACGAAGGGAAAAAAAGAAAGAAAAGCAGAGCAGATGAAGATCAGAAGGTTCTGGGGGAAAAGGAAAGGTTGTTGCTTCGAATCCCACAGAAACATCAGAGACGACTAAGCTGCTTACATCTGCAAAGGACCAGATTCAGAATCTGACACATACTAGTTAAACTGGGGTTTAACCATAGAATATAATGTACCATCACCCATCATCCATATGATCAAATTGGATGCCATTTTTAAAAAAAAAAATGAAAGAAAGAAATATGTTCAGGAACGATCAGAAAACTTACACGAATCACATGAAACTTAAGAAGTTAGGCGCCGCCCAAGTGGCAGCCTGTTGCAGCAGCTCCCTTTAAGTTTGTACTCTTTTTATTGATTTTTATAGTGTTCTGGATTTATACATTGTGTTGTGTATATACTGTATACTGTATTATGTCTCTGTTCTTTTATATATTTGCACATTTCTTTTTCGTTGCTGCTGTAACAGAGAAATTTCCCCACTGTGGGACGAATAAAGGTATATCTTAATCTTATCTTAAACTCAAACGACTACTAAAAAATTAGCCAAATACTTTTCTTTGCAAGAGCAAAAGGCGGAGCTACTGTTCCCACCCTAAGAATCAGAAGAAAGAGGCGGAGCTACTGTTTCCACCCCGGGGATCAGGCACATGAGGCAGAGATACTGTTCCCACCCCAAGCATCAGGAGCAAGAGGCGGAGCTATTGTTTTCACCCCAAGGATCAGGGGAAAGAGGCGGAGCTACTGTTCCCACCCTGGTGATAAGTTCCCTGTAATAGAACATCTTGAATTGTACCTCTTTTACCACAGCTACCTTAGATTGCAATTTACACGTTATGAAAGTATTCCAAAAATATTCATAATTTCTTAAATAATAATCTCCACTCTTCTGGGAAGATGTTCCACTAGATTTTGGAGTGTGCTTGTAGAGACTTGATTAGAGATCAGACGGTAAACGCTCCCTCCTTATGAAGTAGCTTGGGCATTTGTTAAGTTATACGCTTCATCTGTCAGGGGAACTAGGGTTTGGGAAAACAAAGCTGCTGAGGAGAACCCCACGCTCTGCCACAAACACCTCCTGCAGGGACAGACGCTGTTCTGCACAGTTTGCCGCCAATCACGTGAGCTGCACCTGCAGCAGACTTCAGACGAGACGGCTACACTCGCATCTCGACTTCTCACCCGGAGCCGCAGCTGTGACGGGACCTGTTTATTTGCAAGACGTGACACTGATGAACCCTCGTCACGTGTCCGTCACGTCTGGCTTTGGCTCCGAGGTGTTTAATCAATGTCAGTAATGAATGTCTTAGAACTGGGACAGGGTTTGTGTTCATTTCGTACTATCCTCGATGTCTCTCTCTGTCTTTTTGTTGAGTTACACCCGATCCTGAGATCCTGTCAATTTCTTCTTTCCAGACGTGCCTGATCCATCCTGACTCCCTACCTCCGGATGAAGGTCTCTTCAACTGGAGAGCACTCACTGCAGCTGAGCATGTACTTCACATGACTAGCTTAAAGGTCCATGAGGTTGCTGTGGAGGGTTAAAGTCATACTATAATGAATGGATATTCGGTGTATAGATGAGATTGGGTTCCTTTTTGTGTCTGGCTTTTCTCAAGGTTTCTTCCACATACCACATTAGCAATTTTTCCCTGCCACTGTGGCGCTCATTAGCAATAAAATTAGGGATTGATTTATGACACTAAAAATTTTATTTATTTTGAAAAAGAGCTCTGGGACAGTGTGCATTATTAAAAGTGCTACACAAATGAAACTGAAGTGAACCAGGTATATGTAGTCAAAAGTCACCACAACCTCAATACAATACAGGAGGAGTAACATGTTACTGGACAAGTGCACATGAGCGAGATGTAGGGAAACTGTAAGTCAACAGTAAGTGATTTTCATAATTAAATAAATAAAATCAATTCTCCAATTTGTTTTCCACTGGCTCACAAGATCAAAGTTTAAATGGTGCGATTACTGATTATAGTCTTTCTGTGAGGCTCATGAAAAGAAAAGAAAAAGGTGCTTTATATTCATCATCATGTACTTTACCTCATAGAAATTCTATCTTCACATCTATGTAAGGAAGCTGGGGTCAGAGCCCTGAAGCACAGAGTGTTAAGAGCCTTTCTCGAGGGTCCCAAGAGTAACAGCTTGGCAATACCAGGCCTCAAACCCTTGACCTTCTGATCAGTAACCCAGAGTCATAACCACAGAGCTACCACATCCTCAAATTACACATAGTCCAACTGCATTGAGGGTAACACAGGAAATCGCTCTTCTTGACCATTCATATTCGAATCCCAAGACTAGAAGTGATGTAGCATAAACATTATTTATTAAAAAATTATAAAAAAAATAAAAAATATAAAACAGACCTGTACCAACTGTTACATGAGGAGCTCTTGGCTCTTAATTTAGCCAGGATTCAGGTAAAAAAAAAAAAAAAATCTGGGAATTAAATTAATAGTTTTCTACAATCATGCTCCAGTTTTGCTCTAAAGAAAAACAACAAACCGGTGCAATACTGAGGAAAAAAAAAAAAGAGGAAATAAAAGACGGACTCCTGGCAGGTAGTGTCCACAAACATGGCGGTGACACTGTTGACCTCTCACAGGAAGTCATTTTATCCTCCTCGGTTTATTCACCTGCTCCTGTTTCTCCTCAGCACCACTTTTTCTTTTTTTAAATAAACCATCATCTTCTCTTGCTCCTGCTGTCTGATGCTCAGTTCAGATTTGTTCAGAGTGCAGCTGGAAATTAAAATCCGAGGGGTTTCATTGGAACTGGCGCCCCTGAAGTCTGGGCCTCCCTCTGAGGGCAGGTGTGTGTGTATGTGTGTACAGGTGGGAGTGAACATGGCATGTTATAAAGAACGAGAAAGAGAAGAGGAGGGGGGAAAGAAAACGAACAAAAATTGTTTTATTATTCTTGCAGAATTTTCGAAACGGGTCACTCCGACCCTGAACAGACATAACACGGCGGTTATAAAGCCGAGTGTTTGTGTTTGCTCAGCTCTCGCCTTAATCGAAACGAGGCCCACAGGAAGTTATTACAGTGGGGTGGCACAGTCCAAAACTCCCGCCGTTAATGACAGGGAAAAAACGGCGGCTCAGAGGAGAGCAGGGATTAAACAAACACACACTGGAGCGGCTTTGAAGTCGGCCGACGGGCAGCTATAAGTGGAGAAGGAAAAATATTGTTGAATGTAAGAAAAAAATAACTGAAGGAAAAAAAAAAAATTTACTTATGGATACAGAATCTGAAAAATAAAACCTTGCCAGGCTACCGGATGACACCTCAGTAAATTTGCATGGAACAACAAGTGCCCTCATTTTGTCCAGAACTGATTATATAAGCCAGGCTTAAGGAATCAAAACGAAGTATGGTGGATGGTACAGAAAATGGGTACCTCCTGCTAACGCTCTGCTAGTACTGAGAGAACCTCAGAGCTATTTTATTCCCAATATTATGTTGCTTGTAATTATTAACACTTAATTAGCACTTTCCAAGTTTGTAGAATTCTAGGGTTATATTTATATTAAGTTTTTAATCTGGCGTACCAGTGTAGATTTATTCATGACTAGAGACTCAAAGCACTTTTGTACGTCGCTCTGGATAAGGGCGTCTGCTAAATGCCGCAAATGTAAATGTAATTATAGACACGTACACGTGAGATGTCCACCCTTTGCTTTGGAGAAGCCAGGCATATCCAGATACATTTTGGAGCTTGGAGTTGAACACGCTGTTAAAAAGGGCATGGTTGCTATTGTAGATGTTGCACCCCTCATGGCGGATCTGATTTCAGAGATTCTGCTTGGGTGCGCTGTCATCTATTCAAATCAAATCAAAAGTGTATTTATAGAGCACCTTTTATAATGAGCCGTTAACAGAGTGCTTTACAATAAAAGTACTAATAAAAAACTGATAACTGATACTTAAAATAAAAAAATAACTGAAACTTAACATCCATTAGAAATTTAAAGAAAAAAAAAAAGAAGTAAAAGTAGCCAGATTTGAGGCTGACCTTTTATTAAAAGGCAAATTGTCCCCCACAGCTTAAGCTTGAGCACCTCTGTTCTTGTACTTAGTCCTGATGGCACAACCTCATTCAACAAATGTATGGCTTAAAGACTGAATCTTCTTTTTAAAACTTGAAAAAATAAATTCTAGTCTCAGAGGCAGGAGGGAACACTTTTTTGAAAAATGGCAAAGATTTTTTTTACCTACTTTAATGATGTATGTATCCTAGATGTAGATTGAGGGAAGGTATAGTTCTTTTTTCTCCTTAACTACTTTGAGAAATAGTTTTTGTAACATTATTTTTAGGTTTAATTGTCTTTTAATTGTACAGTTGTGTCAGTTGTGTCAGACCAAGCATAGAAATCGGGAGTAAATCTATCATGCCTTTATTTCAGTCAGAACATATACAAGGCTTGAGGAGAAGCACGAACCGTAATACGGGTATAGTCCGTATTGCGGGTATAATCCGTAATGCGGGTATAATCCGGAATGCGGGTGTAATCCGTAATGCAGGTAGAATCCGGAATGTGGGTAGAATCCGGAACGAACGCCTATGTGAACTGATAAAGGCGCGACCAGTCTAGAGGGCTTCCTTCGAAGTCAAACTAGGAGCATGGACGAACGGGAAATACAGGCAGTACAGAGTCCGGTAGATCTCTCATTGAAACGAGTAGATCCGACAGAGAGTGAGGTGGAATCGGGAACTAAAAAAGGGCAAGGTAATGGGGAACAGATGTTAGCGATTAGGGCCAGGAGCGGCTGAGAGAGAGCCTCGGAGGAAGGAGTGGCAGGGGACATTACCCCCCCCCGACCTGGCACCTGACGCCTCAAACCCACCCTCCCCAGGTGGGCCAGGGCACTCCGAGAAGGGTCTCGCCATCCGTCCAGGGTCGAAGGAGGAGGCCCGGAAGAGGGAAGACTTGGACAGGCACGCACCAAGGATCTGGGGAAGGTCGGAAAGGATTTGAGGTGGAGCGATGCCCTCTGCGGAGGTCTGGAGTGGAGCGGCGCTCTCGGCGGAACTCTGGAGCGGAGCAGCACTCTTGGCGGAACTCTGGAGCAGAGCAGCGCCCTCGGAGGTACTCTGGAGTGGAGCAGCGCCCTCGGCGGAACTCAGGAGCGGAGCGGCGCCCTTCTTGAAGCCTGGTAGCTGTGAGACGCCTTCGTTGCTCCCAGTAAAGCACCACCACCAGCGGGACTCATGAACTGAGCGGCGCCCCCAGCGAGGAGAGACGGCTGGCCGGTGCCCCCAGTGGGACTTCGAGGCTGGGCAGTGTACTCCATGGGGCTGGGAGAGGGGAGCTTGGATTGGGCCTACCCAGAACCGTGGGGGCTGTAGTGGAGGTCTGCCATTGTCATTCCGAACATCCCCGTGAATTGCCTGGTGAAACAAGCGTACGAGACAAAAATGGCCCGTTCGCGCTCCATATCTTACTGGCCCAAGAGAGAGCTTCCCCAGAGAGGAGAGAAATGAAGAACGCGATCTTGGCTCGTTCGGTGCGGAATTGGGATGATTGTACCTCTATATACTTGCTGACACTCCGTAGGAAGTCGCTCCACTCGGCCGCCTTGCTGGAGAAGCGAGCCAGGAATGCCATCGGGCTCTCACAGAATGACTCCCGAAGAGCGGCGGTGAGCTCCTGGATGGGATCTGCAACGGAAACCGATTGCGGATCCATCAAGGTAGTGGTCAGTATTCGGTCGATTCTTCTGTCAGGTTCCATACCAAGCATAGGAAGTGGGAGTAAATCTATCATGCCTTTATTTCAGTCAGAACATATACAAGGCTTGAGGAGAAGCACAAACCGTAATGCGGGTATAGTCCGTACTGCGGGTATAATCTATAATGCGGGTATAATTCGGAACGCGGGTGTAATCCGTAATCCGGGTAGAATCCGAAACGTGGGTAGAATCCGTAACAAACGCCTATGTGAACTGATAAAGGCGCGACCAGTCTAGAGTGCTTCCTTCGAAGTTGAACCAGGAGCATTGACGAACGCGGAATAGAGGCAGTACGGAGTCCGTTAGATCTCTCATTGAAACAAGTAGATCCGACAGCGAGTGAGGTGGAATCGGGACCTAAAAAAGGGGCAAGGTAATGGGGAACAGGTATCGGCGATTAGGGCCGGGTGCGGCTGAGAGAGAGCCTCGAAGGGAGGCGTGGCAGGAGGATCCCTGACAAGTTGAACCTTCTTCATATGTCCCTTTGTTCTGGTTTGGGATTATTGGGTTGGGTGGGATGGGATTGTTATAAAATGTAAAATTCTTGGACAAAAAAAAATGTTGATGGGAGGATGAGCGTAATGAAGAAATGGAGCTGTAATTATTATTCTTCATTTTATATATAGGACTGATTTGTTAACTTCTATCATTAATGCCATGCAGTGTATCAAGAAAAGCAGGGAAAAGCGTGTAGATGTGATGTCTCTTATGCATGAAGCTGGAAACTGAAATGTGTTTTATTTGCTCACTGGGTTCTTTACTGTTTAGAACCCTGTTAATATGGAAGTCTTGCCTTAAAGATTTTTCTAGAATAACCAAGAGTGTGTTTTTGACTCAAACAGTCTCGGTGTTCTGACCACGTTGGGAAAATAATCAGGGACAAGGTGGATGTGATCAACAGAGTGCAAGTGTTAGAACCTTGACGTTGATTATAGCATTATTCCTCCTGTATTAGAGCTGCAGAGTTCCAGATGTTCTATTCAAGAATTCATTACTAAATCACGCTTTAATTTTTATCCTTTTATAGTTATGTGTAACGTTCTGGAACGTCCACAAAACAAGGGGTTTTATTTTGGCAAAAACAGCAACCAGTGGTGGGAAGTAAGAAAGTAAATGTACTTCCTTACTGCACATAATTCACTTATTATTATTTTTATGTTCTATAATTCTTACATTCTGTAAATCTGCTTTGAGACAATGTCCATTGCTAAAAGTGCTATACATGTAAACTTGAAGTGTGCTTACGTAGCTTTTTCACATACAGGTAGTCGTCGACTTGCGACCACAGTTGGGACCGACAAATTGGTTGTAACACGATTTGGTCGTAAGTAGAGTAGGCTATATGTACAGTACTGTGAAATGATGCCGGAAGCTGGTACGCACTCTCGTGCGTAGCCGCAGCGTACGACACTCGTAACACGATTTGGTCATAAGTAGAGTAGGCTATATGTACAGTACTGTGAAATTATGCTGGAAGCTGGTAAAAAAAGAACGTACGCCGCGGCTAGTGATTGTGGTCGTAAAGTCGAATGGTCGTAAGTTGCATAGGTTGTAAGTCGACGACTACCTGTATTTGTACTTTACTGAAGTATTTCCATTTGGGGAGACTTTTACTGTAACTTCACTACATTTTCAAGTCAAATATCTTCCTTTTTACTCCTACATTTTGTGAAATTTGTTGTTCCTTTTTATTTATGAGTGGATAAAAACTAGTCAAAGCACACAGCAAGACACCAATCAGGGTAGACTGCGTGCTGTTTTGATTGGCGCTTGGTGGTATCTACTTAGCACCAACTTACAGTTCAGCATCAGTTCAACAGCATCAGAACATTTAAAGAGTAATAAATGGTGGAAGAAACTCCCGACTCAACCTTGCAACAACCCCCCCTTGGCCTTATTTGCCAATATATTTATTTTTTTAATTAGTTAAAAAGAAGGTTTTGGGTTCATGATTATTGTAACAGATATCAATCAGTGTTTGACTTATTAATTTCATTCTATTAGTTAGAATGTTGTGCTGAGAGTAACATTAGAATCTTTTTACATAAACTGAGTTGATTAAGTAAAGAGTCATGTGACAAAAATGATAATAGGAACATTATAGCCGTAATAAATCATAGTACTTTTGATACTTAAGTACATTTGAAGGCAAATACTTTTGTACTTTTACTCAAGTGAAAGTTTAAAGGGAGCAGTTTTACTTTTACTGAAGTAACATTTCAATGAGTGTATCTTTACTTTTACTGAAGTACATGGACTGTGCACTTCGTCCACCACATCAAGAGTTGTCCGTCATAGACGTTGAAAACCCCAATAGTTACAGCCGACACTGGAGACTCCTTCTGTAAACTTATCATCATAGCAACGATTACGCAAGCTTTAAAATCAGTAAAAACGGCAAAGCGTTTGCCGTACAGGTCCTTGTGCCTGAGACATTACTGTAGAAACAATGACATTAATATATTCTTGCTATAGAAAATAATCAGAACTGATGGACCAATCAGAACGCAGAATTCGTGAAAGGTTTCTTGTATGATTGTGACTTGTTTCTGTAAAAAGACCCATAGGCAGCCATGTGTGTGAGAGTGTGTGTGTTTTTGACACAGGAGTGAAATAGAAGGGAGTTGCAGAAGGAGCGTGTATTCCACCTGTTCACCATTAAGCAGCTGAGAATCATTAACGAAGCGAGGGAAAAAAAAAAAGATGGACGCAACAAATGAACACAATGGCAGCTGCCACAGGTAGATCGTGTTTACTCTGAAACCCAAAACCCCGGCAAATATTTTGGTTGGAAAGCGAGCTTGCGGGAGCTGAGACGAAACGCTGGAGCTGATCCGACTGGCAGCGAAACGCCGGAGCACTGGAGAACGTTCCAACATCTAATAAAAACACCAGGAACATCGGAAAAATGCTGAGAAAACACAACGTTAATCACTGACAGGGAAGCTGAGAGGACGCAGAGGGAACGCACAACAACGTCTGCTTTTAGTTATCAGTGCTTCCGGGTATATTGGGGGCGGAGCTTAAGATTAGCATGGTAGCATGTCTCAGCCAATAAGATCACACTGTTCTGTGAAGAAAGATGAAATCATCACTCTTTTGGTTGGTCCTTTTTTTTATGGTTCTAGCTTTCTCCAAAAAAGATTTATTTGAAACCTGTAGTAAAAGGGCATCCCTGTGTTTTTGGGTTCTATTGAAACCTAATGGATCTCTCAGAAGTACAGAACCTGTGATGTTTTTTTGTTTTTTTTGAAAGACATACGTTATTCTTTTATTGTATGCAACAAACTAAACATTAACGATATGAAGATTTCCTTCGACCAAACAAATATGCAAATGTACAGATATTTTACTTTATTTGAATTGAGTTTCTTTACGATCCAGTTCATCTTAGAGTAGTTCAATCGCATTTCGGTGCGGTGACTGGCAGGCCATTCTATGAGAGATAACACCCCAGATGACTGTTTGCTCTCTAAATAACACTTACAGAGCTCGGACTTGTAGGGTGAAGTCGGTTCCAATGAGCCGCAGTCAAGATTGAATTGCATGCTGTTGAAGTATGGAATGGAAGCCATGGCGGTTCAGTTTTTCTTTCACTTTTTAGAATAAATCTTCAACCTTCCCTGCTCCAAAACAACCCTTTAAGCTTCCACTGCCATGTCTGACCGTGGGGGTGAGGCAGTCCGCTAACATCATCTCATCTTCTTACCTAAAAACCTTCTTTATGTAATTCACTGTCCAACTCTTTTTTCTTTTTTCGTTTGGTGTATAGAAACAAAAGGAACATGCACATGTTTTAAAAACCATAACTCACTGTGTTTTCACACTTTTCACTTGAAAGCAAAGCACACTGTCCTTGAGTATGGTTAGAGATTCTGTTTGGAACTTTGTATCAAAAGAAAAGGTATGTTAAGAATTCTGTCAGAGTTTCTATTTTGAAACTTCCGATTAAAAGGAACCTGCTGCTGCTGAAGGGTTTTATAAAAGGCAGTTTCCTCTACATTTCTCCAGTAGAACACTCCATTTGAAGACCCTACAAGTTCTAGAGTCAACCGTTTCGATAAAAACACACTGTACTGAACTTTTTTAATACCTCAATGCATCACCATTCTTTGAAAAATGTTATTTAAAGATTTTGAAGGTTTTTCTAAAAGACCTTTCATTTGAACCCAATCAAGCTTCCTGAATAAAACGAGATAACATTGCATTAGACGTGTGGCACCCCCTTTCTCACCCCCAACACACACTTTCTTCATTCCACCTATGAACATAGCGATGTTTTTTCCGATAGTATCCAACGGTCTGTGAAACGGCTGCCGCTCCCAATCAGGACTCAGGCGTCTATTTGCAAAGTGAAGGGGACGGGTCCTGGTTTGGAACGTGACCAGCCTAAACACACATCCACTCACTCGGAGAATTGCGTTTGACATGAGCACTGAACCATGCTGAGGCACAAGCTCATCAGATGCTAACCCTAGCATTAGGAACTTCCAATTGTACAGTCTTGACCTTAAATAAGCTGGAGTTTAATTCGAGCCACATGAATTCAGTATCACATTACAAGCTGGACTGGGTACCAAACAAGCACAACACACAATGGTTACCAGCTACGTAGCCATCACTGGCTGATAACAGGAATCTTTTTGTTTTGGGTGATCTGAAATGCAGTTTTGCTTTAATACATGATCACACTGTTAGATTGATGCAGCAGAATCAGATACAGAGGATTCACACAAGTTGGCATAGACGGACACTAAACAGAAGCGTTTAATTGATTAAATTAGCCTGTTTTTTTGTATTTTAAATTCTTAGGTCCTCTAGAAAGTTAAAACTAGCTAACTAGCCATAAATGACTAATAGCATGAGTCAGACATGCTAGCATACCAGTCGAAGGCGCTATGTTATTACAGCTATACATAAATAAAAATTTATTTTACCGACATCTTCAGGAGACAGTCATGGTTTCTGGTTTACACAACCAAAAGAGAAAGGACGATCTATCGAAGAACCTATTTTTATCGACGTAACTATAAATAGCTAAAAAAAAAAAAAATAGAAAAAAAAAAAAAATCAATGTTTCATAAAAATTTCCACCTAGCATAATTAGCCTAAATAATACTATTTTTTACAGGTTGTTACAGGTTTATTTTTTTTTGTCAGGCTCTCCTTTTAAAATTTAGTAACACCAGAGACAGATGAGTGAAGCTAATTTTATACTTACTAGCAGCTAATGGAACGCAATGATCGAAATAGGCTAGTGTTTTGTCTCGTGTGTAAGGAAATAAAGCAGAATGTGCTTGCCAGGGTTTTGGGAGTCGGTTAGCCAACATTTGATTCGATGTTTAGTACACTTAATAAAGACAAAGTTCCTTTCCAGTGTAATTCGTCGAAGGCCTCCATTATGGGTTTTATTCAAACCAGCGTGGCTCCACATGGATCTAATATTGCAACATTACAAGCCTTATTGGGTACTAAACAAGGACGATGGGCGAGCGTCGCAGTATTCGAGCGCTTGCTGGAGCACTTCAGGAGTACAGGTTAGCCAACCTTTGATTAAGTGTGCTTAATAGGAAAGGGTTTTCCCCCCATTTTTTTTCCTCCACCGCTAAAGGGTTCCATTACAGGTTATTTAAACTAGGGTTTCCCTGCACATGGCTTTAATATCCTGGTGCGCGATCCATGAAGTCTATTAGCGCTGCCTGGTAGGAGAGATACGGTTACTCTGAAACGCCACCGAGGAGCAGCGGCTCCCTGATTGCACTTTTACAGTTTTACGAGTTCTCAGATGTGCTAAATGCGCTTCAGATGTGAGTTGGGTCGGATCCACGTCCATGTCCATGTCCACCCTGCATCAAGGGCCTACACTTCGGGCTCACCGTATCGTATAGACGTGTCTTGGCAGCCGGTCGGGATGGCGAACGTCAAGGTCTGCTTTAAAGCAGATTGACAGTCTGTGGCTGGCGTTCTATCTTAAGGGGAGAAAAAAAACTTTTCTCCTTGAAACCCCTCTGGAAAAGCTTGATGAGCGTGAACCCTTTCTCACTCATTCCCAACTTTCCTCTGCTTTCTTTTTTTATCCTTTCTTAAAAATTGGAGTTGCGATTGGACCCGGAAATACAACATCGGTCATGGACGCCATGGAGATGGCACTGAAGGTTGCAAACACTGTGATGGAAGTGAGGGTAATGCATGTTACAATCTTGATTACATGAGATTTTCGATCCCAGGGCTTTATAAAGCTACTGATCAGAAGGTTGGATAGTTCAAGCCGTGGTATCGCCAAGCTGCCACTCTTAAGGCCCTTGAGCAAGGCCTTTAATCCTCTGTGCTCCCCCTGACCCCAGGTGGTTACTGGGTTATGCAAAGAAAGAATTTTACTGTGCAGTAAATGTACCTGTAATGAGTATAAAGCACCTTTCTTTCCTTTCTTTCTTATCCTTCGTTTAAAAGATTGATGCTGCGGCGCTTCAGCTTCACCTTTCAACTCCATCATGCTTGTTATCTTGTAGATGGTTAACGTATAGTTGTGTATACCTGTGCTGTGTTTTGCCACTTCAAGGATGCCATACCTGCTTTGTCTACTTCTTTAATGTGCCTGGAAATCGAGTGTGTGTATAATAAAAATAAATAAATAAACCAGAAAGCTGTTGCTTTTGGGATCTAACAGCGAAATATCCTCTTTGATGGGAGTCCTCCTGAGATTCAGAAAGTCAGACTTCTCAATGGGAATAAAAGACAGACACTACAAGCAGCAAACTATCGATGAATAAAAAATAATTGAATTGAAAATTATTTTAGATGTGAAGATTAGTTTAGATGTGAAGGTTTCAAGGTGGAGGAATTCTTCTCTTCTCGGTACAGTCAGGGGGAAGACCCTTTCTCCTCAACGCTCTCCAAAAATTTGTGGCGTTTAGACGAACTCTAAAGGAGGTGCTGAGAAATGTGACGGCTCCCCCACCCTGAGCTCCGATTCCCGTGTGCTAAACGAGCGAGAACAGCCCGGGTGATGTAAACACGCCAGGGAAGTGCGAGCCGGCCTGCAGCAGTAGCACGTCTTTTGTTTTTAATATCGCTGACGCGTGTTATTACACGTCCAAGCTGTTGCAGTGAACTTCTTCTGAACAGTAGCCAGGCAGTGCGATCATCTCCAAGCCTCCTTCACCGTTTCTTTCCTTTTCTCCAATGTGCAATTATAAACCGTGTCTCTGTGTGTGTGTGTGTGTGTGTGTGTGTGTGAACACAAGTGTGTATTAAAGGTTCTGCTTGTCCATTGTTATTGAAGTTAAGGGTCAATAACTCGCTAGTCGAGATGAATTTTTTTCCTTCTCAGATGTGAGTGTGCAGGACAGGAGCTGAGAGAGATAGAGAGAGAGTGAGTCCCTTGTTTCCAGACCTACGTGGTAGAATCAGATAGGCTGCTATTGCGAATTTGTCTCAAAAACAGTGAATGATTAGGTCAGCCGTGCAACTGGCGGGTTTCCGCAAGGCATGGATGCTTCTGGAGTAAACTAGACGCAGGCCATGGCGGCCCGATCACTGCATCGCGTTGTGTGGTGCTGGTAGTGGAGAGAAAAAACCCAACAAAACAAAACAAAGCAAGCATCTGAGATATCGCTTCATCTCCACAGAGTCTGCGAGCAATTAAAATATAGCTGTTTTTTATTTTCGTAATTACGCCTGTCGTATTTTTGTAAGGCCGCGAAATTGTAATTACCTCCGATAACGCCACGCAAACACTTTTTTTCCTCTCTTTCTCTTGGATCTGCGAGTTCTCGGGTCGAGCGCACCGTTTCCTTGCTCACTGCCAAGAAAATGAGGAACATTTGTGCTCTGAAAGAAAAAGTGAAGAGCCTCGTAACGGCGTGGAAGCCGGAGCGCCGGGCCAAGCCGAACATCCATCTCGACAGTTTCGTTTTCACGCATATGTTCCTTTTCTCGCTAATGCCTTGTGGAAATGAATACCCGTCTCTCCAAAACAGCCAGAAAAAGAGACAGTGGGACAGAGGACAACATCGTCACGGCAACACAATCTCCTTTATTTACACCCGTTGTACATAAACACCGTCTGATGGACTTTCCACTTCCGGAGTTCGGCTCCAAAATCTCTCGCGTGCTACACCCAAGTCACCACACGATGAGTACGAGATGAAACGTTTGGGGCTTCTGCCCTCGTGATCTACGATTCATTCCTTCCGTTTCTACACACAGTTTATTCCACTTGCCGAAAGCGCAGCTGCATAGGAATGGCCGCACATTGTGTATAAAGACTAATAGCAACCTGCTGTTTCCGGAGTTTTCCGGATCCCAAAGCGAGCTCCAAAAAGTCCAGCGGAAGTCATCCATCATCCTCTGATGAATAATAATCCAAAATAATTGTTGTTTTTTTTATTTTTTTTTATTTTTTTTAAAGCAGTGTATAAAAGGTCAGAATCAGGAGTTTGGTGTCTACCTTCAAAACCTATGAATGAATCTCTCTCTCTCCCTCCCTCTCTCTCTCTCTCTCTCTCTCTCTCTCTCTCTCTCTCACACTCTCAAACATAAAGTGTATCACAATGCTGAGACACTGGAATTATCTTTGTAGGGATAATAACGAACACCGCTGTGGCAACTGCCAAAACCCCGACAACAGATTGTTTTGATTTGGTTATGATTGAGTTAAAAGGGTTTGACAGATAAAATAGGATCAATTGTTTTGTAGCTTATACTTATTACAACTATTTTGTGTGTCAAGACATTGCCATGCTCATCACCATCAATGCATCAATGCAACAAGTAATAATTCCGTGATGTGAAGCAAAAGTGAAAAATCTAGTTTGATTTAATAGTTACAAGGTTATTTAAAGGTCTTTATGTTTCAATGCAAAGAAAATGTGATTTCGACCTACAGGGTGATTGGTTATGTAAATTATAATGACTGAAGGGCAGGTACTAAATGTATAATTCCCAACAGTGGAAGTTTGGTGGAGCTGGAAGTTGAACATATGACCTTTTGATCATCCCAGCCATTGAGCTACCTCTAGCCTACATATCCCAGCAATGTTATGAAGCTGCGATCAGAGTGCAGGGTCAGCCATGATACAGCCCCCTGGAGCTCAGAGGGTTAAGGGCCTTGCTAAAGGGCCCAACAGTGGCAGCTTGGAGATAATTGGCCTTAAACTCCTGACCTTCTGATCAGTAACCCAAATCCTTATCAATAAAGCTACAACTTTACCTTAAAAAAAAATATAAATAAAAATAAATAATAATAATAAGTTTTCCAATGTTTAAACACATGATAGACTAAATTTCTGGTTCTATTCTCTTCTTCTTCTCCCTCACATCTCTTTTTTTGATCTTTTTATGGCTAGGATCATTAGCGCACATAATGTTAAACCTCCTTGGTGGCCTATTTTTTTTTTCCATTTTTCTTAAAATTACACTGTTCTCACTGTTCTGTTTCTCAAAAAACACTGTTCAAGTAATTTCTCAGATTCAGGAACACAATGTTACTATTCGAATGAAACACCCTAAAAAACTCTCTCAGTAATGCACGCAGGCTTTTCGCATCAACTGCAGACATTCGGTTTTGGATGTGTCGCGGCAGGAATGCATGTAGAGATAACGTCCGCTCTACTGCGTCCGGATTTTAAACACCAATGCCGTTATTGTGCGATGAGGATTGCTAGCAATGAGCCATATGGCTTCTGTCTGTCCTACACCTCAGATCACTCCAGACTTTCTCCACTCCCTTCATTTTTTTTTTTAAGACACACGGTGCTAATAGCTTAGCGACGCTCATTCGTTGACGGATGCATTTAGCCTTGATGTGCTTTCTTAGCCTCCTACGCACTCAGGCTACGTATATATATTTATACACGTACACCGTATGCTAACCTCTTATCGGGTTTCAAAGGATCCATGCATTTTTGGGTGAGGAGAGAGGGGTCAGGGTGCGAGGTCAGGACACTTCGCTTGTGTTTAGAGGAAATCCCAGGTGTCCGGGACAAACTAGACGAATTAGCCAGCGCTATTAGGTGGCCATCTTGAATTCTCGGATTTCTTTCAGCAAAATAGAATAAACTTTGAATAGAGTAAAAAAATTGGAATATGAATAAAAAAGTACTTTTTTTTTACACCAAAGAAGACCTCAATCTGAGACACTTCCACTTCCCATCCCTCTCAGAGTATCATTTCCAAGGAAGCATACATGCACTGCTGAAAATGGATGACGGTGCAACGCAATGTCTCATCCCCGCTGAGATGGGACTTTCACCCCGTGCAGGGTTAGAATGAGTCACGGAGTGAGAGAGACTGATGGAAAGGCTGGCTGTCACAAAGGAAAGATGGAAAAGTGAAATAAAATATTCTTCCACTGCCGAGCCACGGACTGTCAGATCCTTCTCCGGATCTGAGCTGAAGGGTTCACCCAAAGAATCGCTTGCCTCACTTGCCCCCTGTAAAAAGAAAAAAAACCTTGAAGTGAGCGATTAAAAAATACAGCAGAGAAGGTGCAAACGTAGAAAACAGCATTTTCTTATTTGCACTGAAAAACGTCTTCACCTCAGCATCTATCAATTTTATCTTTGGGTCTCGTAATGTACTGCGAACTCACTGGGCGGAAAATCGCGAACTCCACGCACGCCTTTCCTTTATACGACAATGAGCAACGATCTGATTTTGGACGAGACTTTGGAAATCGTCCTCGTGAAACGATCTATATATCAGAGGACAAACCCGTTCCTGACTTGCGCTAACGTCGTAAAAACTCAAACCTTTCAGTTCCAGAAAACGTTTGAAGGATCAGGTTTGCAGTGGCGTATAATGCTTTTTGTAGATCGGAGTCTGGAGATTACAATGAACATCCAAGTTGTGCATAAATATAAGTATGATTGTTGTGTTGATGTTAGTGTTGATGATAAAGGTAATGGTGACAAAGGTGATTGTGCTAGTGATGGAGGTCATAATGATGGGGATGGTGGTGGTGTTGGTGATTATGGCAATGAAGGTGATGAGGATGAAAGGTGATCATGAAGCTAATGGTGGTGTTGGTGATTATGGTGATGAGTGTGATGAGGAAGGTGGAGAAGGTGATAGTAATGAAGATGATGGGGATGGTGGTGAGGGTGCTGGCGATAATGGTAATGAAGATGGTGGTGAAGGTGATCATGAAGCTGATGGTGGTGTTGGTGATGAAGGTGTTGGTGACAATGGCAATGATGACAGTGGGGGTAAAGGTGATCATGACGCTGATGGTGGTGTTGGTGATTGTAGCGATGAAGGTGTTGGTGATGGTTATTGTGAAGAAGGTGGTGATGAAGGTGATCCTGGTTAAAGCTGCAGCATAAATGGATGTTGGCAAGTGCTGTTGCTCTGAGCAGCACTGTTCGATTTCAGGTTTTTTTTTTTTTAAGAAACAAATATCTTCCAGGTCTTATGAGGTTCCTGAGCTTGTGTTTGTTGAATACCATTTCTCTTAGTCGCTCTGGGCTGCTGCTGAGAAAATCTGAGTGTTTAGCTGTGGACTTTCCAGAGCCTCGTCATCCTCCCAGAAACCTCCAAACATTACCAAATTGATCCTCATGTTCTTTCAAAGCAAAAACAATTTATTACCTCAAACTGTCTCCAGTAGGTGTTAGCGATGCCGGCAATGACTGACAGATTTCTGACAACGCTGCCTCAGGAGCGGGCTGTGATATGTCACATGTTTGCCACCCAGGAGGAAGCAACTGGTTTGAAAAGACAGGAAGGATTTGCTGAGTGTGTGTGTGCACAATTGTGTGTGTGTGCTGTCTTGGATTGGAAAAAAAAAGAAAAAAGAAATGCAGCGGTTTCGAGCCAGAGCAACATCTGCCTCAGATCAAAGCAGTCCGTTCGAGCATCAAATCCAACGAGGCCTCTGTTCTGTTTGTGACTGAGAAGCGGAGCTACGGTAAATGTTTTTAAACCCCGCTGAATTCGTGCCGTGCGCTTCGATAACATGGATCTGTGTTTGCACAGAGTCAGGAAGGGAGGAACTGGGAAAAGAAAGGGGGAAAAAAAGGGAGACGGAAAGAAAAGAGGTTTGGTTGAGCAGGTGTGCGGTTGGGAATGGTACGGCGGATGGTCTGCATTTGGAACGTTTATATGTGAGGTTCACGAGCGAAACCGAAGCTGATTAGCATCGAGTTTTGCATCTAAAGCTCGGCCTTGAGGTGTCCGGCTTCATCACGGCATGAAAAACCCCACGTCTTTATATTTAGACGTTTCGTTCAAAACACACGGCGTGAGGTCGAGGTGAGGGCAGTTACACAGTAGACAGCTTTAAAGAAAGACCTCTTTGATGTGAGGACGATCCGAGGGCACCTCAATAGAGAAGAAGAGCAACGTCATGAACATAACAGTTTAGTCGGATTAGAAATAAAAACACAAAAAGTAATAAATATAAACCTAAAAACCTACGGCAATTGTACGATTTGTAAAAGGTTGTAAAATGTATCTGTCGATTTGATTTACAAAAACCAATCTGCAAAAAAAACAAAATTTTTTCTTCTTCCTTGCTCACAATCAACCCAATCACATTCATTTAGCTGTTCAGCACTGTAGCTCCGACCATTTACTTTACAACAAGTTAGCTCCACCCACTGACATTTTACTAAAACCAATGCCGGGGGAGTGTCTCCTCGATCATGAGTTCGAAAAGGGACGTCAGACCAAAATGGCAGCTTACAGCATGAACAGCTAACAGTATTAGCTGTGCATTAACATACAGAGATTTTCCCTTGTTATAGATTTAAAACAGAATCACAGTTTTGTTGACATCATAATTCCAAGCTCAAACAGCCTGTTTCCTGGATAAGTTAAATGAAGCTGGTTTAACTCTTAAACTCTTACCTCTTAGTTTAAATTTATTTGCTAACTCATACAATCAATACCTCTTCTTCCTCTTCTTCTTCTTTCGGCTTCTCCCATTTGGGGACGCCACAGCGGATCATCTGTCTCCATACCCCCCTGTCCTCTACATCTGCCTCTTTCAACCCAACTACCTGCAGGTCTTCCCTCACCACATCCATAAACCGCCTCCTTGGCCTTCCTCTTTTCCTCTTTCCTGGTGGCTCCATCCTCAGCATTACCGCTATACCCCATGTCCCTCCTCTGCACATGTCCAAACCATCTCAATGTCACCTTGTCTCCAAAACGTCTTACATGCGCTGTCCCTCTTATAAACTCATTTCTAATCCTGTCCATCCTCAACACTCCCAACGAAAACCTCAACATCTTTAGCTCTGCTACCTCCAGCTCCACCTCCTGTCTTTTACTCAATGCCACTGTCTCTAAACCATACAACATCGCAGGTCTCACCACAGTCCTATAAACTTTCCCTTTCACTCTCGCAGACACTCTTCTATCACAAATCACTCCTGCTATCACTCTTCTCCACCCACTCCACCCTGCCTGCACTCTTTTCTTCACTTCTCTAACGCACTCTCCATTACTTTGCACTGTTGACCCCAGGTACCTGAACTCCTCCACCTTCTCCACCTCTTCTCTCTGCAACCCCACCACTCCACTGCCCTCCCACTCATTCACACACATGTACTCTGTCTTACTCCTACTGACTTTCATTCCCATACAGTACCACAATTCCTCTCTCAGCACCCTGCAGTACGCTGTCGTACGCTCTAAATCCACAAACACACAATGCAACTCCTTCTGACCTTCTCTATACTTCTCCATCAACATTCTCAAAGCAAATAATGAATCTGTGGTGCTCTTCCTCGTCGATCCCAATTCTGTTTCGCCAACCTCTTTCTCCTTATGCTCTCCTGCACGTCCTCATTCCACCACCACGTCTCTTTGTCTTCCTTTCTATTTCCAGATGTCACACCAAGAACCTTTCTAGCTGTCTCCCTTATCACTTCTGCAGTAGTTGCTCAATCATCCAGCAAATCTTCACCACCACCGAGCGCCTGTCTGACCTCTTCCCTGAATCTCTCACTACACTCTTCCTCCTTCAGTTTCCATCATCTTATTCTTCTTTCAGTCTTCACTCTCCTCCTCTTCTTCTTCACCTTTAAAACCATCCTACAGACCACCATCTGATGCTGTCTAGCTACACTGTTCCCTGCCAACACCTTACAGTCTCCAATCTCCTTCAGGTTGCATCTCCTACATAAAACATAATCCACCTGTGTGCACCTTCCTCCACTCTTATACGTCACCCTATGATCCTCCTTCTTCTTAAAATACGTATTCACCATTTCCATCCTTTTATCAAATTCTACCACCATCTTCCCTTCCACATCCTTAAAGCCATACCTACCCATCACTTCCTCATCCCCTCTGTTCCCTTCACCTGCATGCCCATTGACATCTGACCCAATCACCAATCTTTCATTCCTAGCTACACATTCTACCACTTCATCTAACTCACTTTACGCTGGATTCCCGCTGAATGTTGTATTTGTTTGTATATTCCGTGATAAACCCATTATGAAGATCTGTATGCGTAATTTGTGCAGAGAAACAATGTACAAAGCAACAGTCAACTGTTCCTCTTATAAAGTTGATCTTACGGCATCAACTACACAAGGCAGAGATCAACGGAATCACAATTTACTAGTGGTGTCCCCGATTATTGGAAGATTCGATGCTTCGAAAGGAGGAGACTGATTCGACTGCCAATCTCACAGTCAAATCTATGTAGAGGTGTTATAAATTGAGGATCATACCATTTTGGTTATATGGGGGTGCTCAATGTCAGATTTTTAATAGAACTACCGGTTTTCTCTCAGTAAGTGAATATACAGCCTATTATAAGAAAGATAAGATGAACCTTTATTCTTATTATGATAACGCTGTTAAGAAGATTTTAATAAATATGTTTAGTGTGAATAAATCAAAATACAAATACTGTGTACCTTTCTGCACTTATTGATGTTCTTTTTTAGGTTTATTGATCCAAAATGTTTTTAGACATTTTCTTCTATAATTTTGTGTGATGTTCTGTACATCGTGGATTTAAAATCATCATCATCATCATCATCTTCTCCCGCTTGGATTTAAAATGTTATGAGGAATCGTTTTACGACTACTGCATGCAAGACTTGACAATTCTGATTCGACTATGTAAATCTCACAGACTATGTAAGTCTGTGATGCCGCGAATTTACAGATCTACTGAATTTACACAAAGCTTTTCTCAATTTCCAGGTTTGCAAAGATAAAACTGTCGATCAAATCAAAATGATGCAGCAAAATTGAAGGACAATTGAAGTTATCTTCATATGGGCTTTCGACTACACCAAACCTGAATGTCTTCAGTTCCAATTGGGACTAGAGAACTGAAATCAGTGTAACTTACAGACTGCCATTCATTTTTTTCAGTCGGACAAAAAGGGGGTATAAATGTGGAAATTACTCTTGGGTCTTCCTGGCGGTAATGTGGAAAGTGGTGCTGATGGGAATCTGGGCATGAATTTTTTTTTCTTTGACACGCTGCCGTGTGCATCGTCCTCTTGTTGAGAACAAATAGGCGCGCGAGTGTGACTAATCGGCGAATTTCTACTAAAGACCGGCGACTGGGAGCCGTCCACGCTACATTTTCACCCAGTTAAGATCGGAGATAAGAAAAAAGTGGCGAGAAAAAGACACCACACTGAGGTGATTGTGAAAGAGATGTTTGGACCACACAGGGGTAACGCAAACAAGGACCTGGGTGCGAATTAATGCACGGATTGGTATTAATGTGGAATTTGTGTGGGAAAATAGATAGGTGAAGTCTGTGGGTGCTGGTGGTGTTGATGGGCGGATTATTATTAAGGTCAGGAGTAGTACCAAGGGGTGGGCGTTATAGCAAGAGGTAAAGGCAGTGTTCGAAGAAGTTTTGGTGTTCTGAACATGCTGTTTATGGCCAAAAAGAAGAAAACGAAGATTGATACTGTAATAGGGTGCTTATACGTTTGGTGGCCCCTAATAATAACCTACCTACATGTGTGAAGGAAGAGAGGATAAACTCTGCTTACTGTGTTTTAGAGAGGCTGAAGATCAGCAGCCGAAGCCTCGACGCACCGCTCGCATTTTTCCCTCTTCTCCTCCGTCATCTATAACTCAGAATTAATGAGCTGGAACTGAGGCCCATTAGCCAAACAAACAGAATTAATCTCCATTCTGCTGCTCCTACACAGTGAGAGAGAAAAATAGAGAGAGGCAAATAGCCCACTGTATTTACACACACACTTATATTAATCACTCCGGTCCTGGAATAAAAAAGGCTGTACTAAATATTTTCGACCCGCTCCAAATCGGCCCCCTTTGCAGCAGACGCTGATGCAATGTGCTGCTATTTGGAGTGTGTTTAGAGATGATTGATGACAGCGCAGCTCCGTGAACCATGCACTTATTTACCCAAGCCGTAATTTGCCTTCTGATGGACGCTGGGTTATTTCGGTCCGCTGCTACACTTCGGATCAGGTCAGCGGTACAGACGGCAAAATAAAACCGAGTGAGTATTCGGTTTACTCTGTGCTGCTGCCGAAATACTTGTTGCCCAGGAGAGCACTTCAGGATCACTTCAGATCAGCGAGCACTGAGTCTCTATTAAGAGCTATCACATTCTGTACAGGGGTTTTAGGAAAACGCTGTACTAATTTCTGTCCCAAAGCACGGCTTGTAACTAGGATCAGTATCAAAGCATCCGTGTTTACACACAGGCAGCACCGGGTTGGGATTTCCTTTCATTCTATCGATGACGTGCACTTTGGAAGCCTCTGGATGCTGAGTATTTTAGGGGACAAGGGTTCACAAGGACATCCAGAGAATTATTACTGTCTGATAAATTATATTTTAAAGCCTAATTTTATTCATTATAACCCAATTATTAGTGCAAATTTGCACTAATGGTCTATAATGAAAAAAATGAGACTTTATAAGTCATATTATCTCAAATTATTTTAATTAGTTCAAAATTAACCTGATGATTAGTTTTAATATTTGTCTAATTGTTGGTCCTGTAACAAATTCCAATTACTTGTCCAAAATCATCATAACATGAGCTAGTCTAATTAATTGGTCAGTGGTGTACCGCTGAAAAATCATACTTGAGTAAAAGTAGAGATACCTAACTACATTAGAAATTAAGCCACCAATTCCAATATGACTTAAGTTTTAGAGCATCTAGAGATTTAAACAGTATTTTTCTTATATTGAATGTAGGCTCAAAGATGCACTAATCCTCAACACCAAGACACACGTTTGTGAAAAGTCTAAAACAGTTGATTTGCGGGTTTTTTTTTTTTATTTCCTACAATACAAATCAAATTGTACACCTCAATGCTGCATTGACCGTCAACACAACAGCCTCTTCACCATGCCAGAGTGAAACAAAGAGCAAACTAGTAGTAACGTAATCTTTCAAAAAGGGATAATCAATTAACATATAAAATATAATGACAATACAGTGTGACAAAGTTGAAGAACCATTAGTATTTAACAAATAAAATGGAAGTAAATATTGCCTCTTCCGCAGAATAAATAAGAAAATGTTAGATAAAGCTGCCTTGCAAAATGTAATTGGTAACAGTGATCGCAGGGCTCCAGACAAAAAAAATCAATTAAGGAGCCATTGGGTCTTATGAGAAAAGCAACAGGCGCCAAATAATATTTTTAAGTGGCACACAAGAATTAACTTTTAAAAATGTAAAACACTGACTTCCAGTCATCCTGTCATGTGTACATCTGCCATTTTTTACAGCATGGCCTGGGAACTGAAACGATCATATAGGCGGTTGGATTTTATTTGTAGCTCTTTCCATTCTTTTTAGTCACGCAATTCGCATGCACGAGACACGGCACTTTCTGTGGGGCGCTTTTCGGGATTATGTGATCACGAGCATTTTTATGCTTTTGACTATCGCCGTGTTTTCCTACTGTGTTTTTTTTTTATTATTTGATTACCCACAATTTCTCTGCCCGCTTTAGATCAGAAGTTGCAAAACATTTTCTGCGTTTCGTGATCATACCTCAGCCATGAAAACTATTGAATGCAAGAAGTTTTTCAAAAGTTTTTGCCACTTTTAGTTATGTATTCACTGACTGAAATAGAAAGATGGTCCTCAGTGTGTCTCGTTCTCTCTCTCTCCAATGCTGGCGCAACTGGAGTCTGCTTTTTTTTTCTAACAGGTGTGTCATCAGCAGAGATGAAAAAGTCTGATATTTTTTAGTTTAGTTTAGTTTTTTTGTCCGGCTATTTTGGCGCTTTAACTTTAACGCATGCGTCTCAGTTTATTACGTCAACAAATTATGTGATAGGCCATTCCTTACAGAACACACACATAAAAAGTCATAACATGCAAATTTTACGGTCATAAAGTGTACATTTATATGGTCGCAGATGGCGATCTAGGCAAAAATATTACTCGCAAATTAATATTTTTGGTCACGAACGCGACTATTTTAGTCGTAGTCTGGAGCCCTGGATTGTAAATCAAAATATCGTAGAGAGTAAAAGTTGCTTATATTTTTTGATACTCGGTTGAACTAGAAGTTATCCAAAAATTACTTAAGTACAGAACAAATACTTTATACCACTGTGTAGCGTTTGGTACGGTGTATTGTTTTGTGATCTCCGTGCATGCCTTGTGTAAAGTGTTTTATTAGTGAAGTCTTTTTTTTTGTTCTTTAGGCTGTTCTAGTTAATGTGACATTGCGGAGTTTCGGAGGCAAGTAAACGGAGCACAAAGTTGCTAAAAGAAAACTATTTTGTGCACTGTACTTGGCCAATTAAGTCTAATTATTAATAAAATTTTAAGTTTTCTTGGTCCAATTATTTGTTCAATTACTTTTCCAATTACATCAGATTAGTCAGATTATTCATCTGCTTCCTTGTCCATTTCTAAAATTCATCTTTATATTCCCCTGGCTATGCTATGATCATTACACATTTTTAGACCGCACATGCAGCCAAGTGCAATTCAATTCTTATTATTAATGTTAGTATTATTATTATTATATAATAATCCATCTGCAAACTTACTTATAAAGAACATATTCACTTTTAATCACCACATTATCTGTGTAAAGCTGCTTTGAGACAATGTTCATTGATAAAAGCGCTATACAAATAAAAATGAATTGAATTGAATTTCACTTGTGTTTTACAAATCACATGATCCAGCTCGACTCGGTTCTCAAGGCTACTGGGAAAATCCTCCACCACACACAGTCGTAATGAACATCACTCAGCTCTTTTCGACTCCACTGGAGCTTTCGGAAGGCTGCGAGCGATAATTGATCGTTTTTGCAATGCGTCTCTTATATAAAAAAAAAGAAAAGATGGTTGATCAGTGAAGCCCGGAGATGCACGCTGGAAAATCCTGCAGCTTTGACCACACACACACACACACACACACACACACACACACACAGAGCCATGCGTCTGTTCGCGGATTAACTGATGCTGTTGCTTTTAAATAAAAACCTTGCCTTTAATCAGTCAGACCCAATAAAACCTGGTCCGAGGGTAAAAGGGGAAAAAAAACACGGACAGGAAAACAGAAAACCCAGAAAGTGTTGGCCTGCCAGTTTGAGGACATTTCAAGAGGATCACTTTCTCCTTGGCTGATGTGCCTTCACTTACACACACACACACACACTCTTACTATGTGCTGCTGTTTCCATTCTCTAATCCGACATGTGCAAGGGGAGATCCCCTTTCCACAACACTGTACATTACAGTGTGGTGCCGGGTTCAACTCTACACACCATCATCCTTATGCTCCCCACAGTCATCATCACCACCATCACATTCTCAATCATCACTATATCATCCTTATCACATTCACAACCATCTCCCTCCTCAGCACTTTCACCATCATCCTAACAATAATCATCATTCTCATCTCCATTATCATTGTAATCAGACATCCTCCTCATCCTCAGTCACTACCAGAGGTAGAAAGTAATGAATTGCATTTACTTGCGTTACTGTTATTAAGTGGCTTTTGTGTACTTCTACTTTTCAAAGTAGTTTTTAAAACCTTTACTTTTACTTAAGTGTGTTTTGTTTGCAGTTTTGTACTTAAGTAAATTTTATTTAGATCAGTTACTGATTCAAAAAACGATTAAATCGTTTATATTTATAATGCAATGGGGAGCTACTGCACTGATTGACGTGTGGAGAGAAAACACGCTAAACTCACAAAAAAGAAAGATGGAGACGGAGGAGACAGACGCCAGTGATGCAGACCCAACTGATTTGAAATGCCATTGAATTCTTATAAAACAAACCCCTGGCCATATTTAAGTGACTACTTTGACTTCAGAAGCAAGAAAGACAGCAGCTTTATTATGCAATGTAAGATGTGTTTGCCTGAGGCGACTGATCTGGCAGCTTATAAAAACTCCACATCGAATCTTGTCAGTTAATAATAAAGTTTCTTTAGATTACATAATTGCTGAACTGTTGTGCTGCATCACTACGTGACTTTGATAATGTTGGTTTGCACCAGGGTTGGAAATGAATAAGGACTGGGGCAAAATTGCCACTGCACAATGAAGCTAGCTCTATTACCAGTGTCATGTGATATAAAATAAATGAAAAGTGTTATATTTTAAGAGTAGATCTGCTGATGTTGCATTCAATTTGAGCATTATGTATAACCACACACTTTTGTTGAGAATGCAGTGTCCACTCAAAGCTTTTTGGAAAACGGCAGAGTTGTTCAACGCGAGCGCTCACTTTTATGTATGTATGTGTTTAAATATATATACATTAAATAAATTATAGGAGTATTTACATATATGATGTTAGCATGAGGTAAATTAACTTTGCTTGTATTTAAGTACAATTTCATTGAAGTAACAGTAACTTTTACCTAAATAGAATATTTTATTACTCTTTCCACTTCTGGTCAATGCCATCATCACCACCAGCATTATCATCATAGACACCATCATCTTTTCCTGTCACAGCAGTATTTCTGTTTACATTCATCTACCTGATTCAATCTGTGAGTCTTTTCCTGTCTCATTTTCTCCATCTCACTATGTCTTTATCACTCTCTCTCTCTCTCTCTCTCTCTCTCTCTCTCTCTCTCTCTCTCTCTCTCTCCTTAACATTTTCTGTCTGCCTCTCTGCATCCCTCTTCATCTTTCCATTAGTTTGTCTCTGTGTCTTATGGTTCTGTATCTTTTTTCATCTCTCTCTCTCTCTCCCTCTCTCAAGAATAAGAAAAAAAAATTCTTAGGCTGTGGTCAATGTAAAAGCTGTGTTTGGGAAGTGCAGGACTGTATTTGTAATATTTCAGTGAGTGTGTGTGTGTGTGTGTGTGTGTGTGTGTGTGTGTGTGTGTGTTTGTATGCGTGTGTGCAAGACTCGTTGTTTAGCTCGACACAAACACATTTGAGAAACATCCACACTCTACTGCTTCCTGTCTCCGATGCAAGCCAGGTGTTGGAACACATTCATCAAACTAAGATGGGAGAGAACCTAAAGTATCTGGCAGAAACTAAAGTAAATGCTCCTGAGTCCTCCTCTGATGTTTCACACGGTTCTGCTCTTTTCTGTTTTCTGCTTCGTTTGTGCCTTGTTTTAGGGTTCTGCCCTGTTCCTCAGTTCCTCAGTGAAGTAAACAGAACAAGAGTTGAAGGTATGACCACAAAAGTAGAACTGGGGAACTGGAAAGAACCATCATACCGAGAACAGTGTAACAGAATTCCTGTTCCAGTCTCTGCTCTCCTCTTTATGTAAAGCGGTTCTCAGTGCTCAGAGCTTCTTCCTGCATTAATCTCCTAGGCCTTCACGCTTTTTCTTCTCTCTCCATCCACCAGCTGCAGATATGCGTGTCTGTGTGTGTGTCTGTGTGTGTGTGTGTGTGTGTGTGTGTGTGTGTGTGTGTGTGTGTGTGGCTCTGCACTGGTCTAAACAGCCTCGAGATAAAACACTCTGTGTTTATTATTGCAGTGGGACGTTGGGGGGTGAATCAGGTCTCAGTAGTAAAAACAGGTGGTGCGGCTGAAGGACAGGAAAAAAGGGAGCAGAGAGAGATGAAGGGATGAATAGACAAGGAGGGAGTGGGAGAGAGAGAGAGAGATCTGGGAGATCTCAAGTGAGGGTGGGTTCTGGTCTTCTATTAGTCCTGTGTTCTGTTCAGTTCCTGCTCTGTTTGGTTCTGTTCTTATCTCTGGGTTCTGCCATGTTCTGTTCTGCTTACAGTTACCCTCAGTTTTATTCAGGTTCTATACACAATGACTTGGTGCCATGTTCAATAACCTGTGAAAACCAGGTTCTCCTTTAGGAGGTGTAGAAACCCCTCTAGAACCTTTCTTAGTACATTATGGATCTTGGACACGGTTTGTTCCGGTCTAAAACTCAGGACAGGATTTGTCGCCCCTCTGTGACCAAAGTCACAAAGCACACTTATTCTGTACACTCCAAAGTGCACTGCAGTTCCACTATATGATGGAGCCCATAGAGTATGCATTACCCATGACGCATTGCGTACGGGTCTGCGATTCTCTCAGTTCCAGTTCTTGGTTTCCTGTTCTCTCTTAAAAATTCCAGATTTCAAATTCCTGCACACTGTTCATGTTCCCTTTCCCTTGTTCATCTCAGTCCCTGTTCCTCCTTCACTCACTGCTCTCAGTTTCTGCCCCTTTTTATGTTCTTCCCAGTTCCTTTACATTTTCTTATGTGAAACTGATTTCTGTTCTGTTTTCCTGTTCCAATCCCATCTTCCGTCTGTTTTGCTTGATTCTTGTTTTCTTCCTGTCCCCATCTGTTCCTGTTTCAGTGTCCTTCTTCCAACTTCTGTTCCTCTGGTGGACCTTCTTAGATTCATGAGTTGTTCTCCATCCTGATTATCTCCTGCTTCTTCTAGCTGCCTAATAAAACCACTACTGTATCTCTTGCAGAAACAGGAGAACACTTCAGAACAGTCCTCTAGGCTTGGAGGTAAAGCGTTAATACGAGTCGCTGATGTCGGCCTGCGTGATCGCCTCGCCTGCGTTTATTTTTTATTCCGAAATGAGCCCAACACTCCGAGTACCTTCTAGAACACATAAACGGGGAGATTAGTCAGTTTACAGTTTCTATTAGCAATGCGGTGGATTTCTGGCGTCGATTAGCGCCGAGCGCTTTCGTAACGCTTTACAGCTGTGAAGTGAAAAACATCGCGGGATTAAAATACCCGACCTCGCCCCGCAACCGACGACTTCTGAATCACATGAACCCCGACTCGAGGATTTGTTTCTCTCGTCATTCTTTCCTTTCCTCTATAAAAGCAAACAGCCACATGCGAGAACTCCGGCGTGTTTACGCGTGTTTAGCGTGCTCGGGAACTCGATTCTAATTGCTACCAAGGTAGCGATTTTCCAAATCAATACTCAAGACCGTGCTATTTAAAGAGACGCGAACTGATGCACCAGAACTTCGGACATGAGAACTTCTAAACAGGATCTGTGCCGGAATTCGGCCTTCTATAACACATCATAAATAAATAACAAACCAAGGTTGAGGTTCTGGCAGCTGACGAGTAAAATGAGATGTCGCTGCTAATCCAGTTCACGTGAGTTCAAAGTTGAGCACTTGTGTGACCTTTGGCCTCTGTGCCATTACAGCAGCTACGAGGGTGAATGAAAAAAAAAAAACTGACGTCACATTTCATTTCACCTCTGTACACCTTCTCATTAATAAACCTGTTATTACAAATGATAACTGGAACCAGAGCAAGATCCAAAACCAGGAAGCAAAATGAGGGTCAGATTCTGAACAAGACCCACCCCCCCCAAAAAACCCAAAACCAACCTGAAGAAGGCAGAACAAAAGATTAGAGACCAAAAACCAGAACAGAAATGTCAACATGAATGAGACAGAGAACCAAAGCTAAATAAAAAACAAGTATGACCCAAAAAGAGAAAGAAATGCAAATGCAATATAACTAAACCAGATCTAAATATAAAGCCAAAACATCATCCTGAACCTGAGAACCAGAAAAAAAAGTTCAGCACCAAATTCAGGCCCGAAACAGAACCAAAATCAGAAGCAAAAATCAGACCCAGAACCTAAAACATGACAGAACCACAAAAACAAAACCAGAGCCATAGTGAGAAGCACAGAAGACAGAACTAGAACCAAAACCAGAGCCAGAAATCGCACAAATAAAACAAAACCAGAACCAAAATTAGAAACAAAATGTCAACCCAAGTAAGAAAGTACAAAAGTCAGAATCAAAGTGAGCACCAAAACTAACTCCAGGCCTGAGAAGCAAAAACAGATCAAAAGTTATCGACCTGAACAAGACAGAACCATAAACAAAATCCAGAGCCAAAAGCCCGGATAAAGATGAGAACCAGAACCAGAACTGGACCAGAGACAAGAATGTGTAACAGAAGCAAAACTAGAACTATCAACAATCAAACTGGAACCAAACACAGGATGATGAGCAGAACCAGAACCAAAGGATCAGCTGTGGTCATGTTTTACACCAGCAGGTTCTTCAAACCAGCAAAGACTGAAACAACTGAAACCGTCTGAAGAAAAATATTTGGAATTATTTAATTATAAGTCACAGCATATATTCTCTTTACTGCAGCGATTTACCAAAGATTCGGTTCTACATTTGGCCCGATAGAACAAGTGGTCTGTTTTAGTTCAGGACGATGAGGTGACACATCCATGTGAAGGAGGAGGAGAAGAAGCAGCAGAAGGAGAAGCAGAAGAATGCTCAATTCCACATGTTCACGTTCCACACCGTCGTGGGAATAAAGTCATTTCCTCTTAATGGGGTTTGCTGACTTTGAGATCACTGTTCTAGGCGACGTTTCCTCCCCAGAACAACAGCTTGAGCTCTGTTCCGTATGGGCCGGGGGAACAATATTCGTTCCAGATGCATCTCAAAGGCCTTCGTAAGAAGGGAAGTCGGGTTTGGGAGAGAATTAAAACAATTCAACTCTTTTTTAAAAGAAAATAAGAGAAAAAACACTCAACAGCAGCTCGACCCGGCAATCAAACCCACACTCAGACAGGTCAGAGCAAGGACTCTGTTCTCCAGCAAGTCTCTCCCGAGAACCTTTCAGCTCACGTCCGCTTCAGAGCCTCTTTGATGAGCAGATCGAAGCAGCAGGTCGCGTGTAAAACAGAACAGCTATGAGTTTCTATAAAACTGATACGTAATCTCACTTCCTTTGGGACACGGACAAGAACGCAAACAAGAACACGTCCCCTTAGAACCCAGCACTCACAGAAATCTGATTGGAATAAAACCACAGCAAGACAAAGAGCCAAAAAATGGACGTGTTTTTTTTTTTTAAGTGAGACGGAACCAGAACGTTATACTGAATCAGAATGAGACAGAACCACAAGAACCTAAACCAAAAGAAAGGGCCGAAATAGAGCACAAACAAGAACCTGAATGAGCAGAATCAAAAACAAGGACCCAAACTGGAATCAAAACAAAAATCTGAAAGAGTGGGGAAGAAAACCCAGCAAGAGGGAGAACCAGAACTCAAAGCAAGAACCCTAACCAGAATAAAGGCCCAAATACAGAGAACATCGATAAAAGAGTAATAAATAGATAACCAAAGTGTAGAACCACAACAAGGATGAGGACCAGAACCTGTAAAAGGAATCATTAAGTCTAAACCAAAACAAGGGTACAATAACCAGAATGAGCCTCAAAAGAACCCCAACAAGAATAAGAACAAACTACATGAGAGGGGAAACCAGGTCAAGATGAGAACTATAACAAGAACCAGAACTTTAACCTTGAGCAAGAACCTGAACATGGCAAAGTACCAAAAATCTAACTAAAACTACAATCAAAACCAGAACAAGGGGTTAGAAGTTCATAAGGAAAAAAATAAATCAAAGTAAGTTCCATGATGCAAAATGGATCCAAAAATCTGATTCAAAGCCGGTCCAGAACTCAGAACCAAAATGAAGACAAGGAGTGAACAACGTTACAGAACAGAATAAACTTAGAAGTAGCAAAAAAACATTGAAGGAGCCGAGTCATTCTAGAGCAGGAAGCACAACCAACACCAAATCAAGAACCTGAAACAGAACCAAGACCAGAAGTAGAATGGGAATGAGAACGAACAAAAAAAAATGAAGAAACAGAACCATGTTTATTCACAAGGAGGAAGTGAAGGTGAAAAGTAAAGACCTGAAGGATAACCTGATGCAGGATGGGTTCTCAGTGTGTTCCTTCATCAGCCTTTAGAACCTGAGTTTTTTTTTCTGTCTCTATCCAGGCTGAAGATCAGCAGCTACATGGAGTCGTGACGCTGCTTTACCTCAGAACATACCGCAATCACGTTGATACATAACAGGCAGTGTGTGTGTGTGTGTGTGTGTGTGTGTGTGTGTGTGTGTGTGTGTG
>JAAIIK010000049.1:2751381-2764067 GCA_014706435.1 Silurus glanis | reverse complement strand
GTGTGTGTGTGTGTGTGTGTGTGTGTGTGTGTGTGTGTGTGTGTGTGATTATACAGGAGCCCTGCCTTTTGCTCTTCACATGATTTTTAGCTCGCTTTAAGGTTGATTGTGAATTTTAAGTGAACGTTCCCATGAACTGGAGAGCAAAGGAGGGGCACATACATGCACACACACACACACACACACACACACACACACACTTGTAACTCGATCCATCTGAAGGTAAAAAGAATAAAATGCACATTTTTGTAAAACACAGTTCCTCTTGGCTTGACCTTCTCTCGTCTTTTTTTTTCTCCACAGATTGCACAGACCTCCCAGATTTTAGAAGTAGGAATGAGGTTCTGCGAGGTGAACCGTGGTACTTTAGCACGATCGTGTGGTTCACACACACACACACACACACACACACACACACACACACACAAATGTGAGAAAGAACTGGCCTGACCTCCACCTCAACTTCTGGGCTCTGATTAAAGGAAGCCATTCTGATGTTCTTTGCCTGGTTTCTACAACGGTCTCTCTCTCTCTCTCACACACACACACACACACACACACACACGCACACACGCACACACTTACTTTTGCTATGACTTTAAGGGCTAACAGAAGCTGACCAGCTACCAGATCAATCCACTCGACCTTTTAGCCAGAGGACTGAAAGGGGATCAGTAATAATCTCCTCAACTCACACTCTCACTCACACACACACATTATTCTGAAAAGCCTCCATGATGGCTCGGTCTTCTTTCAGCAGCCTCGACTGTAACGTGAGCTATATTGAATCTGAAACACGATGGCAGAAATGACACGGAACTCTCCGGGGGAGAAACAAAATTCTATTCCCGCGATCCCACTTTTCCAGAAACAACAGAAATAAGACACACGTTGCTAGCATATCGCAACGCTCTTCATCCCTCCGTCATGACTAGCCATTAATCATAACCAAGGCCCTTGACACGCCGCAACCGCTTCTGTCAACCGTGCCATCCATTAGCTTGAGCGAAACACGCTTCATATTCGCATCAGTGCCGTAAAAGCGTTCCTCTCATTTCTTCAGGAAACCTGGAGATTGAAAAAACATGGACGCCAGGGTTAGCTTTCGAATTATTGCGATTAATAACTTTCGAAGGGTAAAAATAACAAGGAAAATTTAATGTCAGTGAGATCTGTCTAAGATCCAACCAGGTTACACCCTGGCATAGTGTAAAGTGGATCCAAGTAGGACAGAAAACAAGAAGAACCCTCCGTCTTCCACAATAGACACCGGCTGCTGATCAAGGAACATGAATTCCATTATTTTGTCTCTATCTTTATGCTTCTCCTATCTTTGCAGTAGGATTGCTGTCTTTGAAACATCGCTAACCAACTGTGAAACCTGCTCATATTCCTTTATGTGACGAACTTTCAAATGTCTGATAAGGTTGGTGGTGTTAATGTTTTGGGTGCTTCCCGCCTTGTGGAATTTTCTTGGTACACACATTTCAGATTGCTAATGTAATGTATTGTCAAACTTCCCACAGCCATTATCGCCGATTGTGAGCAGAGCACCCTTTCCCATAAGAATCGGCCGATCTAGCACAAATAACACAAAATGGAGACCTGCACTCCTGCGGGACCCGACGCAAATGAGTGCGGCACGGGACAAGATTTGAAGGGTGAACGCAGGTGCGGGCGATAAAATACTTTTGTGGAGGGAATAAAATATTAAAAATATTTAAAAAAATAAATGACTAAAAACAAATAAACTGCTATTTATCTACTGCACAAAAGCCACAATGCCAACTAAAATCAAATCAAATGATTCACAGGCTCAAGGTTGGAAGCTAACTTTTTTTGGTTCATGCCCTGTAGACTACTAGAGCACACCGAGGCACAATGTCTCAAGCGCAAGACACAGATTGCCACAGATATTACTTCGTTATTAAGGAAAGAAACATACAACACAACAAAACCAAATAAAGGAAATTCAGATATGCAGAAATGTTTTTTGATCGTGTGACAGCGACGGAAAGTGCCTTCCCTTCGCTAGCTGCAACAAATGCATCAAAGTACTCACGTACGTCGCCTCCAGGCCTGAAGCGTCGTGTGTGCACAGTTTTAAAAAACTTCCATGTCGTTTATGGGAAAGCAATCGAAAGGGTTGAGATGAAACATCTGAAAAATGTGTTGACTGTTTGTTCTGACTTAAGACCTTATGACACCATCTCTGGCCAGGGTTTCATTAAACGAGCGCAGCACCTCGTTAACACAGCAACCAAGATTGGAAAAGTTGATGTGAAGGAAGAGCTGTTTTCAATGACATGACTGATACAATTATGAAATATGCCTCTGCAGTGACATCTGGACCAAAAACTAAACTCCTTTCTATCAGCCACAATACATTACATAGATGCAAATTAAAAAAAACAACTCACCTATTTCAAACATTTCTGGCCTGAAAGTGAAGCCAAGTAAGTCGCTAAAGCAGTCAGTGGAAACAAGATGGAAATCTAATTTCAAAATGCTTGATTTTTGTGTTTCAGCAGTATGATGACATTGCAACAATCCTGTTGGAAAATAAACAGTATAACCAAGTTGGATGCATCAACAAAAAACATTCTTAAAACCCTGGTTTCTTTCTTGAAGCCGGTAAAAGATGCAACCATTGACCAATGCCTTCTGTGTGCGTCTCTAGTTCTTCCGTGGTCCCTAAAACTAAGAAACGACTGGAGAGGCAGCCACGACTGACTGCGTTCTCACCGAAATTGCACCAACTTGGATGTATGAACTAATGTCCCCGAAAAGTTTGGCACCAAATGGAATTTAAATGCTCTACAAAATTGCTACATTCCTCACTCCGAAACTGCGCCAGTTAAAGATGATTGCTGATAATGAAAGACAAGCTGTGATGCCGTCATATTGCTAGTTGATGAGTTGGGGTTTGATGAAAACACAGAGGAAAATCCACCAGCTAAAAAAGGTTGCTTTTCAAGACTTGAATGGGAGGATGCTGATGATACCATAGACAGCAACGTGTCAATCGATTTCGAAATAGCAGGATATTTAAAAGGTCAAGTTGGACAGATCCATAGCACACGTGCCTAGGGATGTCCTCTAGTGGTGGAAAAGACGAGGTGAAGAATTTACAAGAACTAAATTAACAAGCAATGCACATTACATTCCAGCTCACTATCGGAGAGAGCTTCCAGTATTTGCGGTGGCATGCTCTAGCAGAGTTTATCTGAAGCCGTCATCAGTGAATGACATGCTATTCCTGCATGGACACGTTAAGTAGGCCTACATTTTTTGGTTAATTCGGTTTTAATTATTATTATTGAGCTAAACATTAAAGATTGGCCTATTTTTTGAAAATATGAATAGAAGATATCATTTTAGTTTCACTTCTATGTTCTAATAAGTTCCTTGTTCATGTCCATGTTCATTTACACAAAAATTCAAACTCATAAAGAGAACAGAAGAATGGAGACGGAATGACAAGAAATCGGAAAAGCAAGAATGAGAACGAGGACTCAGTCAAGCACTTTATCCTCGAATAAAAAGTTTGTTTTTAACTTAGGAGATTAAAAGAGTAATACAATATTCTAAAGGAATGGGGGATTCTAGTGAAGTTGAAAAAGGCTATGAATCTTGTTTTTAATTGAAGGAACACCTTTACTAATTAAAGTGCAATAACAAAAATAAAATGAATTAATTAATTAATTAATAATAAAATAAAATAAATTAATATAAAATAAACAGTCCATGACTTGAGTCTAATGTGGGTTTTGCACTTTCACAGCAAAAAAATGAATAAAACCTCCTCAAGGGGGTACGAATCACAAACTGGTTGTTTTTCCATTGGAGGAACACCTTTACAAATTAAAGTGCAATAACAAAAAAATAAATAAAAATACATACATTAAAAAACCCACTACAGTCCATGACTTCTCAAGGTCTAATAAGAGTTCTACACTTTCACAGCAAAAAATAAATAAAAATCTCCTGGTAAATCATCATTTATGATACTATGGAAGATCGCAAATGCAGATTAAAAATTCAGACAGTGAGTGCACGCATTGAACAGCTTTCGATTTGATGGTATTTTATTTTTATCAGTGATCTGCATCACTGGCGTCTGTCATGTCCGTTTCTTTCTTTTTTGCCAGTTTATCGTGTTTTCCGCCCATCAATCAAGCAGTAAAGTAGTTTCCAGGACGTTATTATTCCTCCTTGCATTATTGATATTTTTTTACTCAGTAACAGCTATGATTTAAAAAATTTACATAACTTTTATGTACTTTTACATAAGTAAAAGTAAAATTACTCTTTATTCTTCAATTATTCTACTTTAAAAAGTAGAAGTACACAACAAAAAATACTCAATCGCAATAACGTAAGTAAATGTAATTCGTTACTTTCCACCTCTAGAACAGAATTAGAATCTGTAACGATTATTTTGATTCTTCAGAAAATCCCTCTTTGATTAAATTTCTAGATAAAAATTGACAAATGAATTGTAGATGAAAAGCATCTCTGTGCTCAGAACCCATTGTGGCAGCTGTGAGGAGATTTTGGTGTCATTTTATGTTTTTTATTAAACAAGTGCGAAAAGAAAGTGAGACAGATTTCCTGGAGAGGATGATGTTGAAACTCTGCTTTTGGTTGAGATTTGCGTTTAATAAAAATGAGAAGGAGCAGTCTGGTGGTCCTCAACTGACCGTCAAAAACGGGGAAGACGTCCTCGACGCTGGAAAGACTTTGTGGTTAAAATTTGTGTTATAGGAAAAGGCGAAAGCGTGAAAAAAAATCATTAAGGATTTTTATAAGGATGCGGTGAAAAGTCGACTTCTAGTTTTCCGGTGAGATCAGGACCAGGTGCAGCAGAAAGCGGCGGAGCGCCGGCGGATTCCTGAACGTGACGAAGGCTGGAATTTGGCCTTCTGTAATGCATTATAAATAAATAACAAACCGAGGTAGTGGTTCTGGCGGCTCTCCCGCGAGCTAATGGCTAACAAGTAAAATGAGCTGTCACTGCTAATCCAGTTCAGAGGGGGTCGGAGCCGAGAAGTGACGCGACCTCTGGCCTCTTCAGAACTACCAAAAAAAAGACACAGCGTGAGCCAACTAATACAGAGGCGCTCATGCATCATTCCTCAGGTGTTTTCAGCCAATCAGAGCTTACTGGCTACAAATATTTATCTTAATTTTATTGGTTTTAGGTTTTGATAACTGAAGAAATAACACTGAGCATTGAGAAGACCACAAGCACACTGCAGATATTAAATCTCTAAGTACAGGACTCACACACACAAACACACACACACACACACACACACACACATACTTCTGCTCACTCTTAACTAGCTTGCGTCTGAAAAAACAAACTTCTCTCATGGCCATCATGAGTCCAATATACACGGCCATTTTTCAGCTCACTTCTCTGCCGCAAGTTAAACAAGCGAGGGGTGTTTTGCAATAGTGACCGCTGATGACAGAAATTCATCCCTCGTTCTCATGTTCAAGTGTCTGTGTGTGTCGTGGAATTTCACATTCTTTCAGAAAGACGAGGTGAGAACCGCCAGAAACGGAGGTAACATTTCGATCGAGGTGATGCCACAGTGGTAGCGAAAGTACACACATCCTTCACTTAAGTGAAAATACAGATACTCATTTTTTTGTTTTAAAAGACTCTGGTAAAAGTTCAAGTACTGACTACACTTTTTTACTCAAGTTAAAGTAAAGATGTTTGGGCTCTGACATGTACTTAAGTACATTAAGCCATTATGTACTAGCCATTATTACTACCTGTTTTAGTGTCATGCTGGTAACTGGACCTCACATCATATTAATATTAGGGCTATCAATCGATTAAAAAAAATGTTCACAACATAATCGCACATTGTTATCTGTTCTAAATGTACCTTAAATTTATACTTTCAAACTTTTTAATACTCTAATCAACATGGGCATAGACAAATACTGATGCTATGCAAATGTATGTGTACTATTCGTAAAAGCAAAACTCAACATAGAGCATGAAGAGAAAATAATCTTGTAAATGTTTTAAATCAATTATGGTGATTAAAATTAAGCAAATTATTAGGACACCAAACGGATCCTTTGCTAGGTTTCCACATGGACGGTAAATGAGGGGATACCGGAGAAACTGTACCTCATAACTTTCATACGGATTACATACATGTTGAAAGATTTATGAGCAAACTCTTGATGTCACCCAATTGAGGATGGGTTCCCCTTTTGAGTCTGGTTCCTCTCAAGGTTTCTTCCTCATAACATCTAAGGGAGTTTTTCCTTGCCACAGTCGCCATGGCTGCTCATCAGGTATAAATACACACCGTTCACCTTGACTGTTGATTTCTGTAAAGCTGCTTTGAGACAATGTCTGTTGTGAAAAGCGCTATAGAAATAAACTTGACTTGACTTGACTTGATAATCAGAAAATAATTGGGGTTTTTTTTGTGCTTTTTATTCATATATATATATATATATATATATGATGTCTGTGAGGCAAATATTCACTGAGATTCAGGATGTTTTATTTGTATGTCTCTACAGAGAGGAGATAGAGGCGGCAAAAAGCGCACCCTGTCTGTTTGCTTTATTTTACAAAAGCACAGCGTTTTGTTGTTATTTTGAGTGTGTACAAATAAAAGTGGACCCTTTACAGTTACAGATTGGAATGATGTATTGCTCTTATCTGTACGATCAAAAGACACTCATTTAAGTTCATTTCAGTATTTATGTTTCAGTGTTATGATGAAAAAAATGCCACAAAAGGCACTGGCATGTTTGTTGCCCCCCAGAGGGTAAATTGTTGGATTTGTGCGGATTTGAGAAGAAAGAATATTCACCAAATAGATTAAAATGGAAGTAATGAGCCTGGTTTGAAAATGTAAGAAGAAAATACAGATATTTGTGTAAAAATGTAATGAAAGTATTGATACCAGAAACAATCTACTTAAGTACAGTAACTAAGTATTTATATTTCATTACTTCCCAGCTCTGTGATGCCATGAACATTTTTAACACTTTTGAGTGATGATTCTCTCCCCATCCACCCCCCCCCCCCCCCCCCCCCCCCCCCCCCCACACACACACACACACACACACACACACACACACACACACACACACAACACAATCTTGCTTGATTTACGTGTTCGATGTTACACAGAGAGAGTTTTCCTGTCAGCATTTGACGGTCACTCCAATTATGGAACTGTTTCACTCTACCTCTCTATCGATATTATAGCATTGCATATCTTAGCTCCGATTCCAACATGATGTGAACAGTGGTTTTTTTTTAAACTTCATGCAAATTGCATTCATATAGTTCTGCTGCACACTGTATATTCTGCATTCTCTCTGTATACAGGTAGTCGTCAACTTACAACCTATGCAACTTACGACCATTCGACCACAATCACTAGCCGCGGCGTACGTTATTTTTTTTACCAGCTTCCGGCATCATTTCACAGTACTGTACATATAGCCTACTCTACTTACGACCAAATGTTACGACCGATTTGTCAGTCCCAATTGTGGTCGTAAGTCGACGAATGCCTGTAATTATAAACATATATAATTGTAAATCCTTTGCATATGCTAGATTATATTGTATATCTGTAGGCCTATCTATGTATTATCCTATGCCCTGGATGTCCATCACACAAAGTTTTCTTTTCCTTCAGTTTCATTCATAGTTTAGCACAAAAACGGAAATTTACAGTTTACTATATCCATAAGTTACTACCATTTCTTATAGAATTTTTAATAGTTTTTATTTTTAAGTAAGTATTGGTAGAACACGCCCACATGCAAGAATCAGTTACTCCATTATCAACTTGACTTTTGCTGATGTAAACACATTCTCTCTCACACACACACAAACACACACACACACACACACACACACACACACACACACACACACACACACACACACACATTGTGCAAAAACATTTTAAACCATTTGTCGTAAGATCTACCCTTTATAAGGGTGGTGTATGAGCAGGATACAGTCAATACAAACACCCACATCATCGTCACTACAGCTTAAACACGAGTCAGAAATGCCTAGAGGACCGGGAGAAAACAAAAACTCTGGATATGTTTCACTTGGCCGCTAAAAAGCTCCCTTTATTTTCATTACAAGGTGTGTGTAACTAAAACGAAAGCCAGAAGAGAACAAGGTTCTTAATAAAAAGGACCTGAGCGCAAGGTTGAAAATGAATGAAGGGTCCTGGAAGGCTGGACAGCTGCGGTCTGGATGAGGCGACACCACGCCGAGAACACAAATAAGCCGAACGCTGAGGTTCAGAGATCATCATTCACACTGTTTTTTTTCCACACACAAGGTTTCTGTAGCTCATTAAAGGGCTGGCTTTGTGTTCAGTATGTTCAGGTGGAGTGGTGAACACAGCCAGAGATCACATTTAACCACGTCATGGCAATTCATTCTATGCATTAATAAGTCATCATTTCTATAGTAACAGCTCGTTTTCAGGAATGTGTATGCTCCACAATGACTATTAACAGTATTAAACACCTGTTCTACAACGAATAGTAAATTTACAATTGTAAGGAAATTGTTGAGGTACAAGAGGAATAAAGCACTTTAGGGTGTGATGTTCCAGGAACATTTCTTCAGGTTGCTTTATTATCAGTGTCAATTGTTAAAACATCACCCAACATAACATTGTATTAAAAAGCTCAGGACTCCATGAGTTTCAGGTTTAATAGTCATGCTCGTTATGTTTATACTGCAGGACGGACGGTAGAAATTGACTTAAGAGCCTGTTTTCAGAAAACTTGTGGTCCCTCACAGGTTTTCCGGACAATTAAGCGTTCTTTGCATGTAAAAAAAAGTTCCGAAGTTGTAACAAAGAGTCAAAATCAGCTTTATTATCCAAATATGCCTGAGCATACAAGGAATTTCTTTTTGGTTTAAAGCAGGGGTCACCAACCGTTGTGAAACTGAGAGCTACTTCTTGGGTCCCGATTAATGTGAAGGGCTAGCAGTTTGATACACACAGTTTTCAGTTTGATCTGAAATAACAAATTTTCTCAATTTACCTTTTATCATATGTTATTATTAATAATTAATGATATTCATAATAATTATCAACAATGATTTAACAAAGTAGGAAACAGCTATTTTTAGAAAAGGCCCGCGGGCTACTCATGTGGTCCTTGCGGGCTACCTGCCCCAACCTACGTTGGTGACCCCTGGTTTAAAGTAAACCAACGGTGCACAATTAACATACTGTACAGGCAATGCACAGCAGCCTTGGACTGAAATAAGACATGTGAAGGAAGTGGTAGCACAGTAGTTAAGGCTATGTGTAACTAACCGGAAGGTCAGGGGTTCAAGCCTCAGTATCACCAAGCTGACACACTTGGGCCCTTCAGCAAAGCCCTTTACCCTCTGTGCATGGGCGCTGTATCACGGCTGACGTAGCTGGGATATGCGAAGAAACAATTTCACTGTACTGAAAAAAGCACCTTTACCATCACATGGACTCCTACAACATGTTTGCAACTAAATAACCAAGCAGAGAAAACATGACACAAAGTGACTTAATAGGGCAGTGATTGTCCAGTTGGTTAAAGAAGCATATTGCACATGGGTATGATATTTCCCAAGACTAAAAGATTCACGATCACACAATACAACTAGACAAAACGATATATAATATCGTTTATTATATTATTTATATTTATATAATAAAAAAAATAAACAGCATGTGAGGCAACCATTACTCCTGCAGCATAGGGGCATGCAAGAGCCCAAGTACTGATTGTATAACACCGGATGACAATTTATTTATTTCATCTGTTATATAATAATAATATTATTATTATTATTATTATTATTAATAATAATTATTATTATTGGTATTATTATTGTAATAACAATAATAATTATTATAATTATTATTGGTATTATTAATATCAGCAATAATAATAATGATTATTATTACTATTATTATCAACGTTATTATTATTATTATTATTATTATTATTATTGCTGATATTATTAATAACAATAATAATTATAATAATTATTATTGTTATTATTATTATTATTATTATTATTAAAACAATAATAATAATTATTATAATTATAATAATAACAATAATAATAGTTTTTAAATAACATCAATCCATACAAGAGAATGAACTTCAAAATGAAACTTTCGTTTAATTCGTCCATCCGGCTGAGAATCTACTTCCGGCAACAGCGATGACGTGGTAGCTGCGTCACGCAGGCTGAATGCGTTGTTAACCTACGCCGGTACGGGCTGATGGAGCGATGATGCGGGGGAAAACCGTAATCGTGACCGGGGCGAACAGCGGCATCGGTAAGGCGACGGCGGCGGAGCTGCTGCGGAGGGAGGCGCGGGTGATCATGGCGTGCAGGAGCCGGGAGAGGGCCGAGAGCGCGGCGCAGGAGATACGCCAGCAGGCCGTGAGCGAGGCCGGGACCGGGACCGGGGCCGTGGCCGGGAGCGGAGAGCTGCTGGTCAGACTGCTGGACCTGGCGAGCCTGAGCTCCGTGCGCAGCTTCTGCGAGCAAATCAACAAGGTCACCATCTCTAGAGGAAAAACATCTCCGGAATATACACCCACCTGCTCATACACCTCTGTTTAAACCACAGACAGAGCTTAAAAAAAAAAAAAGCAGCATGTTCATGGTGGAGCTGCTCAGGGCTTCACCCTGACCTGATACTCACTCCTTTTCAGGGGAAAGTAATTAATACGTGCCGAGAGTACGACTAGATGACGTCAGTGCATAGTCAACTAATCACAGAACATTAAACAAGCTGTAACATAACAATACAGAACAGTGTTACGGTGTAAGAGGTTCAATCTAGAGACCTGCAAGAGCATTTGGACTTTCCTTCTGTTACATTCAATAAAGGAGTGATATGAGGATCTGATCCTTATTTAGTAGAGAGTGCACTCTGGTCCTCAATCCAGAAACTTAGACATGTTCTTTGGCTTTGGATGATACCTCGTTTATGTCAAGGTTTTACATGAGGTTCTAGATTTATCATTGTTTTTAACGAAAATCATGTGGAACCCAGAAAAAGCTTCAAATTGTTAGATCTAGAAAGATTGTCTCTTTGGGAAAACCTTAAAAAAAATAAATAAATAAACAAACGGTTGGGATTCTAGATTTTACACAGTGAGAAAAAACATGGAATACATGTTCAATGTAAATGAAAACAGGTCAAATCTACAATTCTCTAAAGAAACCATTCATGATTTAACACATCATTCTAGATTTCTAGAAAGAAAGAAAAAAAAAAGGGTTCTAGGTTCTAGCATTCTAAAGATTTCCAAGAAGGTTCTGTGTAGAATATGACAATATGTAGTCTACTGTTGCTAACATGAACTGATTGAGAACTGGTTAAGAAACATGTGGAAATAAACGTTTTGTTGTTCTCAGGAGGAGCCGAGACTGGACGTGCTGATCAACAACGCTGGGGTCTACCAGTGTCCGTACTCTAGAACCGAGGACGGCTTTGAGATGCAGTTCGGCGTGAACCACCTCGGACACTTCCTCCTAACCCACCTGCTCCTGGACCTGCTGAAGCGCTCGGCACCCAGCCGCATCGTTGTCGTCTCATCCAAACTCTACAAACGAGGCGAGATCAACTTCGACGACCTGAACAGCGAGCGCGGCTACAACGGGGCGTCGGCTTACAGCCGCAGCAAACTGGCCAACCTGCTGTTCACGCTGGAGCTCAGTCGACGCCTCGAGAACACGGGCGTGACTGTGAACGCTCTCACGCCCGGCATTGTCAGAACCAACCTGGGACGCCACGTCCACATCCCTCTCCTGGCTAAACCGCTTGTCAACCTGGCATCATGGGCGCTGTGCAAATCGCCTGAGGAGGGAGCGAGGACTTCGGTTTATCTCGCCTGCTCTTCGGACGTCGAAGGGGTTCAGGGGAAATGTTTCGCTGACTGCCAGGAGCAGAAGCTGCTTCCTAAAGCCACGGATGAGGGCATGTCTAAAAAACTGTGGGACATGAGCGAGGTGATGGTAGGCATCACGACCTAGAACAGGAAAACACACGGACGATCAGGTTTTACTTCACTGTAACCAAATCCCAGTTAACCATTAGGAAATAACCTCATTCATTCTTCCTCACTGCAGGAATCGGCAGAAATGTGTAGCACAAAACAAAATATTTAAAACGAGGTAGGAATTGCTTGAAAAGCTAAAAAAAATTAAAAAATAAACCTTTCTAATGAAAGAGAAATAATTCAATATCTGATGGATTCATTACAATAACCATTTAGCTGCAAATGAATTAGTAAAATAAGTGTTTAAATAGAATGTATACAAATTATCCAGTGCATTTAATTGATTGAAAAACAGTTGCAACTTAAACAGGGTTGTTTTTTTCCTGGATAAATTAATGTGCACATATCTTTTCTGAATCAAGGGAAAAAAATGTGCCTGACTAAAAAAAAAAAAATGGCATTTAATATTCAAATATTAAATATTACTTCAATTACACAGACTAACATTAAAGCTTTTTTGTGTCAATCTGAATATTCAAATATAATTCAAATATTTCTGCATTAACACATGCAGATGCAAAAATGAGAGTGAAACAGTGATTCGAGTGAAGAAATAAGAGTGAATCAGTGATTCAAATGAA
>JAAIIK010000049.1:2705310-2727325 GCA_014706435.1 Silurus glanis | reverse complement strand
AAATGATTCTGAGTGATCGTTTTGCGGGAGCGTTCTGAGGAAGCATTCTCAGAAATTATTCTGAGGGATCGTTTTGCGGGAGCGTTCTGAGGAAGCATTCTGAGAAATTATTGTGAGGGATCGTTTTGCGGGAGCGTTCTGAGGAAGCATTCTGAGAAATTATTCTCAGGGATTGTTTTGCGGGAGCGTTTTGAGGAAGCATTCTGAGAAATTATTATGAGGGATCGTTTTGCGGGAGCGTTCTGTGGAAGCATTCTGAGAAATTATTCTAAGAAATCATCCTGAGGGAGTGTTTTGCGGGAGCTTCCTGAGGGAGCACTGTGAGGAATCGTTCTGAGGAATCATTTCGAGGAAGTGTTCTGAGAAAGAGTTCTGGAGAATTGTTCTAAAGGAGCTAACTGGGGAATCATCGAAGGAATAATTTCAAATTCAGAGAAATTGTTCGGAGAATTATTTTTATTTTATTTTTTTGAGCAATTTGCAAAAATAAAATAAAAAATCGCATCTGTTGCTAAGTTGCTTTCTGTTGAGGTTTTAAATTCTGGATTTCCGTAATACTGCTGTTCCAATAAAACAGAAGATTACATTTTTGGCCTCTGGGAACTGAGGAACTGAGATTCAGTACCAAATCATTGTTAAATTACTCTGTGAAATAAACGGCAACGACCTATTGAACAACACGCCTCATTCACACACACACACACACACACACACACACACACACACACACACACACACACAGGAAAACAAATGTACCGCCCGTCTCTGACTTGCTGGTACAGCAAACCTACATAAAGAACAGACTATGTTTAGACGACTTTGCTCCATCAACAGGAGATTAAAAAAATCCAGTGATTCCCCATGTGTTTATTCTGAGATCGATTCTGCTCTGCTCCAGTCCTAATGAAACACTATCGATTTTCAATAGAGGTGTCCAGAAAACAATGTTTAAAATGAAGACCTTATCGTTTTCTCTCTCTAGTGCACACACACACAAGTTTTTTGTAGTGCAATATTCACTCCTATTATTTGTTACAACAGAAATGGATATGAATCATACCACAGCACCACATTTTCTATAGCAACAGCTAATTCCCAGAGACGGACTCTTCTGCTACATCTACTTTATCTACTATCTATTAAAAATCCGGGAAAAATTACGTACGCTTCTCGCACACACTATTGTTTTCAAATGTTTCCCAAAAGTTCCACACTGAAACATTTCAAAATGCTTACGTCCCAGTACTGCACATGAGCAAAACATAATATGTTTCAACCCGCGCCATTTCCGCCTGACGTTTATCTACTTTGACTTTTGTCACATGACAAAAAATGCGTCATCACTTTTCAAAGTGTCCATTTTTACAGTCCTCACTGCGCCGCAAAAACTGCGTTTTCAACTTTATCCATTTTGGATACGCTACAATTTCGTTGACAAAAAAACATTTCATTGTTGTTGGAAGGAGTCTCTAGTATCAGAGTTTTGAAAAGAGTGGGGTTTCCCAGGATTTAACAGTTAACGCTCTGTTACCGCTTATAAAAAAAATTTCGTTAATCGCTTAGCTCTGTGATTTAGCTAGCGTTAGATATCTAGTGCTAAATATTAGTGAACTAGCACACTTGATTGCGTGTCTATAAGTAGCGCTAAATGCTCGTAAAGTCATTAAGAACAAGATGATTATCGTGATTTCTGATTGGCTAAATGTTTTTTTTTTTTCAGTTTTATTTGTACAGTGCTTTTAACAATGCACAATATCCTGAAGCAGCTTTACAGAAAGAAATATATTATAAATTCATTCATTCATTCATTTTCTCCCGCTTATCCGTAATTCGGGTCGCGGGGGCAGCAGTCTAAGCGGGCCCCCGTCTTCGACTGCTGCCCAATCCTCACAGCACCGTCCCTCACGGTCCCTCCTGCAGGTGGTGAGCCCACGGGAAGGCAGCCCCACGTCACTCCGACGTCACGGACCTTGATATTTCCCTCGTAAGGGACCCCCGGAGCATAGAGGGTTAAGGGCCTTGCTCAAGGGCCCAAGAGTGGCAGCTTGGCGATACCGGGGCTTGAACCCCCGACCTTCCGATCGGCAACCCAGCGCCTTAACCGCTGGAGCCACCACTCCCCCTCAGCCACCACTCCCCCTCTATATTATAAATGTAAATGTTAAAATTATAGATTATTCCCTAGAATTTTGTCCCTAATGAATGTGCCAGTGGTGGCAGTGGTGAAGGTTTTTTGTGCCACATCCTGAAAGGAATAAATAGCTTTAATTTAATGATCTAATAAAATTAATTTGTATGTTTATGAGAATAACGTCAGGGAATGAGACAGTACTGACACTCAATTATATGTCTTTTTTGATCTTTCATTTTAATTAAAAAGAAATGACAACAATAATCTCTCTCTTTCTCTCACTCATTCTCTCTCTCTCCCCCTCTCTCTCTGGGCCCCTTGCTCCCAGTGCCATCAAATACCTTCTTTATTGAGGAACAGAACGGCTCTCATACTATAAAAATGTGCTTCATCTAAATTATATTTCATGCTGACTTTTTTATTTCTTTTCTTTTTTAAACATCAGGGTCACTGAACTTTCGGCTGTCTTACACTTTCAAAAGTTTTCTCTGTGAAAGTAAATCCCAGATGCTAATGCGGTCGCTAAGATACATGGTTTTTATCAGGGTGCCATTATTTATGTTAACAGGATTAAAAACTCAACATGATGATTTCAAGCTAACGACTGGATAGTAAAGTATCATCATAGTAACGTAGCTAGCATATAAATTAGCATGATAGTGAGTTTTGCCAATTAGTACATTGGATAACAGGCTACCCCTACCACAGCTGAAGGAAGCAGAAGGAAGTAGTAGTAGTAGTAAGTCGTTAACTTGTGAAACTATTGGTTAAACACACAAACTAGCATTACAGTAAATAGGCTAACATACGAGCTTCTTTTTTTTTTTTTTGCTAATAGTGTTTATAACATAAGCTACTACTAGCAACATAGTAGTTATCTAAATACATTTTGACTTAAACAGGCTAAAACCCACAATGGCATTTGAGTAAATAATCTGAAGCTGAAAGCAGAATTTTGCTAAAGAGGCTAAAAAATCCCTGTAATACAATATTAATAGACAAAATAGACTGAATAGACTGTTATCCAAACAGACCATGCCGTTAACTTTGTGCTGGGTCATTCAACCTCCAAGTAGCATTAAAGAAAACAGAATAAATCATAAATTACATAAATCACACAAGTACCATGAAGAGAGTTTTTCTACACAGACCAAAAACAAAACAAAATACGCTAACCATGTTAACCATGCTAACCCACAAAACAAATGCTCACTCCACAACTAAGTTTAACCTAAAAAATAATCATCAAAGTAAACAGGAAATAAATAAACTAACAGACAAGCTAGCATTATAGCCCCTATCTAGAAATAAACTAGTATCATATTCACTACAAAAAATAACGTAATGTAAAGTTAGCGCACATGAACAGTTAGCATGTGCTAAGTTTATAGTCTGTATTTTGCTTTATATATATATTACTCAGATTACTCAGATTACTTATATTATATATTACTCAATTACTCAGATTGTTTTTATTTAAGTAGTTAAGTTAATTCAATTAGAAACAGGCTTTTATCTGAATAATAATATTAAAAACCCAGCCATTAGGGTTGCACAAGCTAGTGCACTCTCAGTGCCAGTCTCAAGCCTGGATAAATGGGGAGGGTCTCCTTAAGGCCAGCAAAGTGGAAGGGCAGATGGTAGTAGATTTTGTGAAAAGGATGGAAATGGAAGCGGTGAATACTTATTTTAAGAAGAAGGAGGGTCATGGGGTGATGTATAATAGTGGAAGAAGGTGCAGTGTACTACATTTTATGCAGGAGATGCAACATGTAGAGATTGGAGACCGTAAGGTGTTGGCAGGGGACAGTGTAGCTAGACAGCATCGGATGGTGGTCTGTAGGATGGCTTTGGAGGTTAAGAAAACAAGGAGGAGAGTGAGGACTGTAAAAAGAATAAGATGGTGGAAATTGAAGGTGGAAGAATGTAGTGTAAGGTTCAGGGAAGAGGTCAGACAGGGGCTCGGTGGTGGTGAAAAGGTGCTGGATGATTGGGCAACTACTGCAGAAGTGATAAGGGAGGAAGACAGTAGAGGAAGAGAGAAAGTACAGGAAAGCATAAGGAGAAAGATACAGAATTGGTATCGGCAGAGAGATGAGAAAAGTAAAAAGGAGTACAAGATAATGCAGCAGCAGGTTAAGAGGGATGTGGCAAAAGCAAAGGAAAAGGCATATGAGGAGCTGTATGAGAAGTTGGACACTAAGGAAGGAGAAAAGGATTTATACCGATTGGCCAGGCAGAGGGACCGAGCTGGGAAGGATGTGCTGCAAGTTAGAGCAATAAAGGATGTAGATAGAAATGTGTTGACTAGTGAGAAAAATGTGTTGAGAAGGTGGAGGGAGTATTTTCAGAAGCTGATGAATAAAGAAATTAAGAGAGAGAGAGAGAGAGAGAGAGAGAGAAGTAAAGATATTAAAGTAAAGATAGTAAAGCAGGACGTGGATAGGATTAGTAAGGAGGAAGTGAAAGCAGCGATTAAGAGGATGAAGAGTGGAAAGTAGGTAGGACCAAATTACATACCAGTAGAAGCATGGAGATGTTTAGGAGAGATGGCAGTGGAGTTTTAAACAAGAATGTTTAACAAGATTTTGGAAGGTGAGAGGATGCCTGAGGAATGGAGAAGGAGTGTGCTGCTACGTTTTTTTTTTTTTTAAGAATAATGGAGATGTGCAGACCTGCATTAACTACAGGGGAATAGGTTTATCAGTCACACCATGAAGTGGAAGCCAGGCTAAGAGAAGAGGTGACCATCTGTGAGCAACAGTATGGTTTCATGCCGAGGAAGAGCACCACAGACACATTATTTGCTTTGAGAATGTTGATGGAGAAGTATAGAGAAGGACAGAAGGAGTTGCATTGTGTGTTTGTGGATTTAGAGAAAGCGTACGACCGGGTGAAGAGAGGAGTTGTGGTATTGTATGAGGAAGTCAGGTTGTCAGAGAAGTATGTGAGGGTGGTGCAGGACATGTATGAGGACAGTGTAACAGCAGTGAAGTGTGCAGTAGGAACGACAGACTGGTTCAAGGTGGAGGTTGGATTGCATCAAGGATCGGTTCTGAGCCCTTTCCTGTTTGCAGTGTTGATGGACAGGTTGATGGACAAGGTCAGACAGGAGTCTCCATAGACTATGATGTTTGCAGATGATATTGTTATTTGTGGTGAGAGTAGGGAGCAGGTGGGGAAGAGCCTGGAGAGAAGGGGAATGAAAGTCGTAGAAGTAAGACAGAGTACATGTGTGTGAATGAGTGGGAGGGCAGTGGAGTGGTGCGGTTGCAGGGAGAAAAGGTGGAGAAGGTGGAGGAGTTCAGGTACCTGGGGTCAACAGTGCAAAGTAATGGAGAGCGTGTTAGAGAAGTGAAGAAAAGAGTGCTTCAGGGTGGAGTGGGTGGAGAAGACTGACAGGAGTGATTTGTAATAGAAGGGTATCTGCAAGAGTGAAAATGAAAGCAATGTTGTATGGTTTAAAGACATTGACTAAAAGGCATTGACTAAAAGACAGGAGGTGGAGCTGGAGGTAGCGGAGCTGAAGATGCTGAGATTTTCATTGGGACGACGATGGACAGGATTAGAAATGAGTTATTAGAGGGACAACGCATGTAGGACATTTTGGAGACAAGGTGAGGGAGGCTAGATTGAGATGTTTTGGACATGGTGCAGAGGAGGGACATGGGGTATAGCAACCGAAAAAAGAAGAGGAAAAAGATCTGAATAATAATATTAATCTACATTCATTTTAAGTTACATTCCCTGGATTATTTCCAGAAAGTCTACCGGGTTTGGATCTCCTCCTTTTTGAGTTTTCTGAGCCATTCTGCAGAATTAAAAGCTTTCATCACATTTGTTATGGAACACACACAAAACAGTGTGTGGGTGTGAGTGTGAATGTGTCTAATTTATTGAATTAATTAGGGAATCAGGATGATTGAATCTTACAGGTGGACCATCAGTCACGCTACAAATTGCGTCTGATTGAGAATCAAGACAAAGCGGCAAACACGTGAAGGAACTGAGAAGTGAGGAAATAAACAAATACATATATTTGTTTCAATTCTTTCACTTTTAATTTTTTTAAATAGCCGGGGTCAATTAACTTTGTCGCCGTGGACATCTAAACTGACACAGAGGCCCTTCACTAGGGCTGACACAGTGGCCACTCCTCCTTCGCAAGGATTAAGACACAGAGGCCATGCCTCCTTTACTAGGATTAAGGCAGAGGCCACACCTTTTTCACAAGAACTATGAAAGTGTCTACGCCTTTTTTTTACAGTAGATCTAAGCCACAAATGCCACTCCTCCTTCACTAGTAGAACCTTACTTACTTCACTTAAGTAGAACCAAGAATTTTGTACATGTAAATACAATACTTAACATGTGTGTGCGTGTGTGTGTGTGTGTGTGTGTGTGTGTGTGTGTGTGTGTGTCAGATTCACATCAACATGCACAACACGATCTTGTTATCAGCACGGTCACTGCAGGACTCATTGGCCATTATATCCACTCTATGGATCTTATGGCCTTGAAGAAATGACTGAAGCCCAGAGGGGAAGCCACACACACACACACACACCTACACACACACACACACACACACACACACACACACACACGCACACACGCGCAGAGGACATATTCAAGCAGTCCCTGCAGATACCGTCAGTCTTTATATTATCATTTACACATAAAACGAAAAATATTTCAAAACGTTTGAAAGAACACGAATCACATTTGCCTGAAGGAATAGGCAATGCAGGAACGTGACAAAAAGATTATAGAATAGCCTTTATTTGTCACATATACATTACAGCACAATGAAATTCATTCTTTGCATGTCCCAGCTCTGAAGCTGGGGTCAGAGTGCAGGGTCAGTCATGATACGGTGCCCCTGGAGCACAGAGGGTTAAGGGCCTTGCTCAAGGGCCCAAGAGTGGCAGCTTGGCGATCCCGGGGCTTGAACCGCTGACCTTCCGATCAGTAACCCAGCACCTTAACCACTGAGCTACCACTCCCCCTATCTATCTATGTACCTTTGACCTGCAATAACGATGTCAGCCAATAGAAAACGAGAAGTGGGTGAGACCAATAAGTAGCCGATAAGTGGATGTTCTACGAGTTCTATTATTGAGCGTAACTAATAACGTATAAAAATACAAACTATAATTCTACAAACTACATTTTAATTTAAAGACTTTCGTAGTTTTTATCAGTTTCTAGCTGTGAAATCGTTTTGGAACATCCACGAAACAAGTTTCTGCTATAGAATATTTCTGAACACCTTCTGACCAATCAGAATCCAGAACTCAAGGAGGAGAAGTTATTCTCCCTTTCTTGATTTTGTGCAGATATGTAACGCGGGTTCTGATGCAGTTTATTCTCCAGCAGCCTGAAAAACTCGGCTAATGAGGCGGAAAATGAAACAAGCATACAAGATGGAGATGACAAACTACGCAATGAAGCGATGCCGTGTACCACATAGCAATCCTGCCACGTTCACTTTCGGCAACAGAACGCGTACACGACGAACCTCTGTCCGGAAACGTTTCACAAATTGCCAAAAAGTCTAAACCAGTGTGCAAATATTTGTATATGCATTTTATAAGTATAACCATGAACAATGTGGACCAACATTTGTTTTACTGTGATTTCAATAAAAAAAAAAAAAAACAGCCTTTTGCAATGATGTCTACATTTTCACTGTCAGTCATTCCCAGTCGGCGGGACATGTAGATACAGGTTACTATCTGAAATTAGCCTTATATCTCAAGCAGTCCTCTGTGTGTGTGTGTGTGTGTGTGTGTGTGTGTGTGTGATGCGCTGAGTAATTACTAATCACTAATGGAGTCTAATGGAAGGCTGATACGCAGTATTTTGGTGCTGATGGACGGCCATGCATTTCCCTTACGCTGACAAAACGTTCAAGTGATTAGCGATGGGTCAGGATCAGAGACCCCTGCATTGCAGCAATCCACACACACACACACACACACACACACACACACACTCATCTCATTGGGACACATTAAAGAAGAAAGCGGTCCAGCACTCTGTATCCTCCTCATCCAGAACGCTGTCCTCATTTCAGCATTAATAGTGAACCATTACAATGCAGCACATTTCTAAAGCGCGAGAAATTAAAGAAACAGCAGTGAAAGTGGACTTCGAGGACTCGTCTCTTTGCACACCAACACCCTGAGCAGCATCATAAACGACTCTTTCATTTTCCCCCCATCCTAAGGGAATAAAAGCGGGACAGAAAAATCAATACGGCAATATTTCCTCGAGATCTCATAGATACACTGGCACAGAGTGTCGTCTTCTCTTTTTTGTACACGCTCAATACCACTGAACTCATATTAGCATTAGTGTTTTTGGTTTGGGATACGCCCACAGTGGACTGAGGATGCTGCTTACGTGACCTGAAATGAGAATCGATTAACTGTAGTGTGTGGTTTGGGACGCATCTACGGTGAGGACAGTAATACTGTAGGGGAGTTGTTGTGCCTTGTAAAATTAATAATGTGTGATTTGGGACATGGCCACAGTAGACTGATGGGGTTAATGTAGAGTGAGTGATTTGGGACACATCCACAATGGACTGATGGTGTTTAGGCAGATTGTGTAATTTGGGACACACCCACAGTGTACTGATTGTAATTAGGTAGAATGTGTGGTTTGGGACACACCCACAGTGGACTGATGGTGTTGAAGTGGAGTGTGTGATTTGGGACAAGCCCACAGTGGACTGATTGTGATTAGGTAGAATTTGTGATTTGAGACACACCCAGAGTGTACTGATTGTGATTAGGTAGAATGTGTGATTTGGGACAAACCCACAGTGGACTGATTGTGATTAGGTAAAATGTGTGATTTGGTACAAACCAACAGTGGACTGATTGTGATTAGGTAGAATGTGTGATTTGGGACACGCCCACAGTGGACTGATTGTGATTAGGTAGAATGTGTGATTTGGGACACAACCACAGTTTACTGATTGTGATTAGGTACAACATGTGATTTGGGACACACCCACAGTTGACTGATGGTGTTCAAGTGGAGTGTGTGATTTTGGAAACGCCCACAGTGGACTGATGGTATTGAAGTGGAGTGCGTGTTTATGTGGCCTTTAGAGTGAATAGGACATGTGGTTTGCGAACAATGAATGTGACTTTACTAATACAGAATGATGAACAAATCGTCTAGTTGATTGAATTCCCTTACTGATCATCACTAATTCCATTCTCTATATTAGTCCACCATTTAGTGAATAAAGCTTGAATTTCGGATGGAGCATAAGTGCTGTATAATAAAATGAAGGTCAGAGTCGTAGCAGGAAGAGGACAAGATGGAATGCGTTTATGTGATGTATGCCATGAGGTCCAACATGAATCATGTGGTTAATGTGGACACCGTAATACTCTCAGGAGGCTGCCTAAGTAGGGTTTTATTCACATCTAGTGAAGAATAAATAAATATCAGACACACAGATCATCCTGTTCCTGCAATTAGGAAATTAAACTCTGACTGGAAAGTTTTGGTGACTAACCTGATATATTATAATAAAGCCTTTCATATTACCAAAATCATTTGTTGTAGGATAATTCATGTACTAGTGTGGGAGAGAGAGGGAGAGAGAGAACAGAAGCAGACTTACAGACAGTGACAGGGAAACAGAGAGAAACAGACAGACAGGCAGTGACATTGAGACAGAGAGAAACAGACAGACAGGCAGTGAAGGGGAGAAAGAGAGAAACAGACAGACAGGCAGTGACAGGGAGGCAGAGAAACAGACAGACTGCTAGACTAAAAGAGAGACACAGAGGGAGAGAGATAAACTGACAAAAAGAGAACTGGCTTAGAGAGACAGACAGACGAAGAGTGAGACAGACACAGAGTGAGACAGATAGACTGATTGAGAGAGACACAGACATACTGACAGGGTGAGACTGGTAGACAAACAGGGACAGAAAGAGACAGATAGAAACAGACAGGGAGAGAGAGACACTGTTCAAACCCAGAGACACTGTTCAAAAACACTTCAAACAGTAAGGGCAAAACCATCAACACAAACCTGCTCTTCTACACAGAATGCCACACTGTATGGCACACAGCTTTCTGCAAACTATGCCAGTATCACACCAAACATGGAATCTGTAAAGCCATACAACTGTGTATTTATCAGGAATCAGAAAACGACCCAGAGAACAGGCACCTGACAGTCAACTTTTAACAAAATGGAACTGTAATAGTATAGGGAACCATTGCTGCATTGCATAAAATTGGAACAGACCTTTCACTGCTTAAAAGACAACTAAATGAGTCCTGAACTCATACCAGTACAAAGAACAGAACATCATCCTTCCCTCAAACCCAGGACTACACAGGACAGTAGTTTAACTGCAGCACAGCTTACTGTACATGTCTGGAAGTGGACACAGGGGAACTGAGCGAACATGTCTATGCCCAGACTGCTAAAGACACGGAACAACTCCAGAGACCAGCTATGCCAAATAAGACACCAGCTGAAAATGTCCATCCAGGAGCTAAAGGAGGAAATGGACACTCTGTGTCAGAACAGAGAAACACTCAAAAAAAGACTTCTTAAACAGATAATGGGAAAGGAACTTACAGAAATTAAAGAATACATCGGGAGAAAGCTCACATTATACAGCCTCATCACAGAGAACAACCACCACTGATTGGAAATACTAGGGTCCCCCACCCCATACTTAAGTATAACTCAGAACACCTCAGGCAGCACCACATCACCACAGACCTCTGCCTACAGCAGAAACCCCAAACTGCACCAGATCACCACCCAAGACCCAAGATCCAAAAGAGCATCAAGGAGATGGACAATTATAATTCTACAGGCGACATAGAGCAGGGCAGACACCACCACCCACTGCCCACCCAATGTCAGAGAAATCATCCTACATTACAAAAACTTGACACAGTCCGACAGGGAAGAGAATTAGGAGGACAAATGATACCAATCTAAATTCACAATTAACACTGTCAAACAAGGCAAATACTACACTTAGCTTGAGGAACTGCTCGCGTCCAGAAAAGACACATTCCTGTGTGCCATATAAATCCCACTATCAGAGTCCTCCTACTTCAGCGAATACATGTTCTCCACATTAGAGAAAGAGACAAGGTACTTCCAGGCCCAGGGAAATGTGCTCATCTGTGCGGATTTGAAAGCAAGAACAGGATTACAACCAGACTTAGACAGACTGACAGAGAGATACAGTGAGACGGACATAAACAGACAGGGAGAGAGAGAGAAAAAGAGAGAGAGAGAAAGAGGCAGATTGATAGAAAGATATGAGAAACGGACAGAAACACACAGAGAGAGAGAGAGAGAGAGAGAGAGAGAGAGAGAGAGAGAGATAATAGGAAGATACGAGAGATGGACAGAAACAGACAGGGAGGGAGAGAGCAAGAGAGAGAGATACATACTGATAGAGAGATACAGTGAGACAAACAGAAACAGACAGATAGAGAAAGACAGAGAGAGAATGAGACAGATTGCTAGAAAGATACAAGAGATGGGCAGAAACAGAAAGGGAGAGAGAGAGAGAGAGAGAGAGAGAGAGAGAGAGAGAGAGAGAGAGAGAGACAGACAGACAGACAGACAGACAGGGGGAGAGAGAGACAGACAGACAGACAGAGAGATACAGTGAGACAGACAGAAACAGACAGAGAGAGGGATTCTGTGTAGCAGAAAAAACAGTGACAGTGGTGATTAATTTCGACATGAGCGTGTGCTGACGGAACGATGCGCTTAACAAACGCACACAATGCAGATTTTTTTAATTAGAGCCAAAAAATGGGAACACAATCGACAGAAAGAGTGAGAGAGAGAGAAAAAGAGAGAGATAGATGGAGAGAAAGAAGAATAGAAAGTCACTGAGAGTAGAGGTTTTTTAGGAGAGATGAGCAGTAACAAGCACACAAAGCAGTAATAAGCACAAAAAGCAGTAATAAACACGCAATACAAAAAATGCTGTGATGTCAATAAACACCAGTGACACAAATGAAAAAAAAGTCCAAAATCCAGAGAGGGAAATGTGTGTCAAACTTTATGCAGGTCACACACCCACAAAACATATGTTGATTGCCATTTGAAACACACCTCCATATAAAAGTGAACACTGTGGGTTAATTTCACACTTCATTACACACACACACACACACACACACACACACGTGCCTCTGGGTTCTCTCACTTGTGCTGTCTCTTTCTGGAGCTATGAAGATAATGTGGCTAACACAATTATGAAAGTTTGGGCACTTCTTGGCTTTTGTATGAGGCAGTTGTTGAAACTTTGGCTTTATGACGAGCCGCTGGGAAAAAATAACTTGAAAGCCAGAAATGGACTGAGGCTACTGACTGTTCACTTGGGGACAAGTGTGTCTTTTTCATCTCTACACCTCGGCCTCTTTCTGCCGATTTCTTACACACAGCATTGTTTCTCACTCTTTCACAAACACTTACACACTCCTCAGGGGGGTGTGAGAAGGAAACACACTCTGTGTGTGTCTGTGTGTCTTTTATACCGAACTATAGATGAACTTGTTATCTGATGGAGAGATCGTCCTCATGCACGTCATCAGCTACTCGACCTGATGGCAAAGACTCGGTGCTCAGCCTACAAACCAGATCAGACGCATGGAAAATTACCATATTTTTAAAGAGTCACACGATCCTTTTTTCAGACAAGCTTCTAGGCAGATTTGTCCTTACCTGCTGAGATTCCTTCTAGTAAAGATGGCACAAAGTAAAATAAAATGCAGTCATTTAAACTTATTTTAAGGAATAACTTCCTTACTCTTCAGCATTCCACACTCTTCAGCAACCCCTACTCTTCAGCATTATTTAATCCCCAGCATTCCGTACTCTTCAGCATTCCACACTCTTCAGCATTCCCTACTCTTCAGCATTCCGTCTTCCTCAGCATTTCATATATCTTTCCATTTCATACACTTCAGTTCCCCATTCAGGAACTTCGAGCTGCGTCGAAATGCTTTGGGAACGCCTTGCGTTGTCCACGTTCTGAACCACGTGTGAAATCCGGCCAATAGGCAAGTCGTGACGTCATCGGCGGGCAACATCGTGCAAACCAGGAGCTACAAAATGGCTAAGCGATGGTAGTGACATTAGCTTCTGCTTGTTCAGGTAAGTGCTTTGTGTGTGAGATTCTTTCCAAGCATGGGTAGCAAACAAAAATATCGGCTGTGTGTTCATCCTTGCCCCCGTTTCATTACGCGGAAGGGCACACATGACCAATGCGTTGTTTGTTTGCATGGCTATGCGCACACTTCGCTCCTGGAGAGCACTCACAGGCCAATCTGGCAAAAGGCATGGAGTCGGATGAGTCCTCTCCGGGCTCCCCTGCCAGGTCGAGCGCCTGTTCCATCGGGGAGGCATGCCCACCGGCTGCTTCTTCTCCTGGGCGAGCAGCGCAGTCCTCCACATATCTCCCTCTGAGGAGGAAGAGATGATAGACACTAACGAGCCCACAGACTCCTCACAGCCTGTGCTGCATGAGGAGCTCCTCGAGCTAGCTTGGCCGGTCAAAAAGCAGAAGCAGCGCGCACCCAGTAAGCTGGATGAGCGCTTTCTGTGGCCCGTGCTCAGCCTCCATGCCGGGGCCTACCGTTCTTCCCCAACCTGCACACCAAGGACCGTAGTTGGGGCTAAGGAGTGCGTGGTATCTAGAAAGCTATCTCTCCCGTAGCGTAGCATCGTCGCTCAAAGCCCCGGTGTTCCCTACTAAGCCGTTGCTAGCTACTTCGGCTTTAGTAAGGAAGGCTTACGGGGCAGCGGGTCAGGCTGCGGGTTGCTTCCAGACAATGGGTGTGCTGCAGGCATACCAGGCTGACCTGCTGCGGGAGGTGAATGACCTGTTATTGGCCTCTGATCAGGGTTTTGTCTCTGTACTTGTTTTGCGCAACCTTAGTGCAGCTTTTGACACCATTGATCACACTATACTGCTTGCTAGACTTGAGAACGTTGTTGGAATAAAGGGAAAGACCTTGGTGTTATTATTGACCCTAGTCTTTCCTTTGAGGCTCATGTGAATAATATCACCAGGCTCGCCTTCTATAACCTTAGAAATATTGCTAAAATTAGAAATATGATATGATCTATTGAGATCTAGGAAATATGACCACATCACTCCTGTTTTAATCAGTCTACACTGGCTCCCAAACAAATCTTGCATTGATTATAAAATACTATTACTGACGTATAAAGCACTTAACGGTCTCGCACCGCAGTATCTGAGTGAACTTCTTTACCAGTATGATCCTCCACGCTTACTTAGATCAAAAGGTGCAGGCTATCTGTTGGTTCCTCAAATAACGAAGACTACAGCAGGGGGCAGATCTTTCTCTTATAAACCCCACAGTTATGGAACAGCCTTCCAATCAGTGTTCGGGACTCAGACACAGTCTCAGTGTTCAAGTCGAGTTTGAAAACATGTTTATTTAGTCAAGCCTTTGATCAGTAGATTTTTTCTTAGGTAAAGGCGCAGATCTGGAGGGAACATGGATAAAGAATGTTTGGTGAACTGGGATATTTGTATGCTGTCGTCCCCTCACATTCACACGTTCACTCAGGTTCGTTGACGGTGGTGTGGTGGGTCGTCTCTTATCCCAGAGATCCCTCATGTCTGTGTTACCTTCTGGTTCTCCCTTGTAGTTATGCTGCCATAGCGAGTCTTGCTGGAGTCCAAACTGCACAGTGACATTAACTTTCATACAACAATAAGGACACTTAACAATCCATATCCTTCTCTTCCTGTCACCCTCTTCTCTCTCTCTCTCTCTCTCTCAGTCTCCTACACTGACTAAGGACTACTTTTCGCTTCTGATCATCATCACTGTACCACGCAACATCGTATATCTGCTACAAATAGACATTCAGTGCAACCCAGATGAGGATGGGTTTCTTCCTTCTGCCATCTTGGGGAGTTTTTCCTTGCCACGGTCGCCACCGGCTTGCTCATCAGGGACAAACTTACTTATAAAGAACATATTCACTTTTAATCACCACATTATCTGTGTAAAGCTGCTTTGAGACAATGTTCATTGTTAAAAGCGCTATACAAATAAAAAAATGAATGATGATGAATGAGTTGGATGAGGGACTTAGCTCTGGGGCTGACGATATTACTGGCTTGTGTTTCAGGAGATTAAGAAGCAATCAGCGGCGTTTCAGCGGTACCTCTCTCGCCGCTCCCATGGGGCTGCTTGGCGGCAGCCTCAGCCTGGTACATCCAGGCACCGTAAAGCCAAGAAAGAGAGCGTTGTCACCTGGTCCCGGCAGGGAGGCCCCAGAGGACCCTGGTGAAGCTCGAGGCCCACGAGGGAGCCGAGAGACCTGAGGGTCGTCCTCGCTTCGAACAAATCGGCCGTGGTCCTGACAGCACCACCGTTCTCTGCCACAAGATGTGCTTCAGAGCGTGGCCTTCCTCCAGCGGGTGTCTCCTGCCACTGCCGCCCCGAAGGTCGCTGCGGAAGAAGGAGAACCGCCGCCTCTCAGGAGGCACCGATGGCTGCAGGGCACTGCACCAGCTGTTTGGGTACAGGAGGCCGGTCTGTTAGCCCTGCCACAAGATGTGCTTCAGGGCGCAGCTTCCCTCCAGGGGGTGCCTTCCACAATTTCCGCCCCGAAGGTCGCTGCAGATGGAGGAGACCCGCCGCCTCTCAGGAGGCACAGATGGCTGCAGGGCAATGCTCCAGCCATGCCTTTTGAAACTGGTTCCCTTAAGATACTTTCTGGCAGCATGGGGAAGGCTACCAGATGTGTCTTACTGGGTCCTGCGTACTATAGAGAGGGGCTATTCGATTCAATTTGGGTCCTCTCCACCCCGGTTCAATGGAATGTGTACCACCCCGGTGGGACCTGAGCAGGCTTTGGTCCCGGAACAATAAGTGCGTGCTCTCCAGAGGAAAGGGGCCATCGAGGTGGTTCCCCCCTCAGGTCGAGTCAGGCGTACTTTGTTGTTCCGAAGAAGGATGGCGGGTTGCGTCCGATCCTAGATCTGCGCTCCTTGAACTTCTTACTCATGAGGCTCAGGTTCAGGATGCTCACTCTCAGGTTGTGTCTCAGATCAAGTCTGAGGACTGGTTTGTCACGATAGATCACGAAGACACATATTTTCACATACCCATCCTTCCCGCACACAGGAGGTTCCTGAGGTTTGCTTTCAGGGGCGAAGCTTACCAATACCGGGTCCTCCAGTTTGGCCTGGTAAGTAAGAGAAGGCCAGTCACTCACTGTGAAGCAGTTCCAGAGGCTGCTGGGTTTCATGGTGGCAGCGTCCAATGTGATTTCACTTGGCCTCCTCCATATGAGACCCCTCCATACTTCTGGAACTCCTTGTCGTCGCGTAATGCTAACGATGGATGCGTCCCTTACGGGGTGGGAAGCAGTCATGAGTGGTCGGCGAGCCACACCTCTCATGGCACATAAACTGCCTAGAGATGATGGCAGTGTTTCTGGGTCTGAAACACTTCCTCCTAGAACTGAGAGGTCGCCATGTGTTGGTCCACATGGACAACACAGTGGTGGTCTCATATATCAACCACCAGGGGGTCTCTGATCTGGCCCCCTACACAAGCTGGCACGGCGGATCCTCCTGTGGTCCCAGGGGAAACTCCTCTCACTGAGAGCAGTTTATATCCCGGGCTGGGTGAATTGCAGACATCGCTTCGAGGCAAAAGCCGAGGCCTGGGGAATGGAGGCTCCACCCCGAGGTGGTGGAGCAGATATGGCAGATATTTTACAGAGCCCAGGTGGATCTGTTTGCGACCCAGTAGACCTTGCACTGTCCCCTCTGGCCGAGGCTACACCTGTATGCCTTACCCACAATCACGCTGCTCCGGGGAGTTTTGGAGAGAGTTCACCGGGAAGGAGCCCGTCTTCTCCTGGTGGCACCTCGTTGGCCGGGCAGACCATGGTTCGTGGACCTGGTGTCCCTCCTCGAAGGACCTCCTTGGGAAATTCCTCCCAGGAGGGATCTCCTCTCTCAGGCAGGGGGAACCCTCGTTCTCCAGTTCTGGAGTTCTTGCAGGAACAGTTTGCCACAGGGTTGGCTCCTTCAACCCTGAAGGTTTACGTGTCCGGTATTGCGGCTTATATTAACCCGTCTGTGGGCCAGTCGCTGGGTAGGCACCCTCTTGTGACACGTTTACTCTGGGGCGCCCAGAGGCTGAAGCCCGGGATGCGACCCAGAGTGCCTGTGTGGGACTTGGCCATTGTGCTGGTGGCTCTATCTGAGCCCCCCTTCGAGCATCTGGCCGAAGTGGCCCTTTGGAACCTGTCTGTAAAGACGACTTTCCTCCCGGCAATTTCCTCCCTGAAGAGGGTCGGGGACCTACAGGCTTTGTCCGTGGCCCCATCTCGCCTGGGTCCATCCCGCTGACCTTCGTCAGGTTTTACGACCTCAACCTTAGAGCCACTCCGGGCTAATCTGTCCCACATTCTGGTTGTGAGGCTCTCACACACTAGGCAGGGTCTGGTCAGTGTGGCGTGATTGGACACTCATTCCCAAAGTGTTGCGACGCAGCTCGAAGTTCCCAGATGGGGAACGTCTCTAGGTTACGTATGTAACCCTAGTTCCCCGAGGGAACGAGGCGCTGCGTCCCCAAGTTGCACTCCCTGCATCCCTGCGGTGCTTACCTTCTCTTTGTCAGAAGCTAATGTTGCTACCATTGCTCAGCCATTTTGTAGCTCCTGGTTTGCGTGACATCGCCTGCCGATGATGTCATGACTTGCCTGTTGGCTGGATTTCACACATGGTTCAGAGCATGGACAACGCGAGGCATTCCCAAAGCGTTGCGACGCAGCGTCTCGTTCCCTCGGGGAACTAGGGTTACATACGTAACCTAGAGACGTTTTCCATACACTATGGCATTTTGTACCATTAAGAATTGCTTACACTTCCATTTTCCATACACTTATATTTTCCACACACTCCGGCATTCTGTACAGTTCACTATTCCATACATGTCATTATTTCGTACACTGTCACATTCGATACACTTGAGAATTTTGTATATTCTATACACTTCAGCCAGGGTCATTATAATCCGTACACATAAGTATTAAAGGACTGAGCTTTCTGTACATCTCATTATTCATTAATAAAAAAAATTATTTCGGCTTCTCCCATTAGGGGTCGCCACAGCGGATCATCCGTATTCGTGATCCGCATGTTCAATTTGGCACAAGTTTTATGCTGGATGCCCTTCCTAACGCAACCCTCCCCATTTATCCGGGCTTGGGACCGGCACTAAGAGTGCACTGGCTTGTGCAACCCTCATTAATACTCTTCAGAATTCTGTACTCTTCAGCATCTGCACACTTTATTACCCTATATGCTTTGCTATTCTGTGCAGCCAGGGTCAGATCCAGATCATGTATTATATGTAGACATCAGTATTCGGTGACAGGTACTGCAAGTACACATTGTTATTCCATACACTTCAGCATTCCTTATACCTGAGTATTGTATAAATGCTTCACAATTCTATTCACTTGAGAGGTACTAATTCACACTGTTAATCACAACAACAAATGTCACAAAAAATCAGAACAGAACACACAGTTAACAAACAGATAAATAAAACATGTCAGTGTCTGAGACCCATCACGACAGTCACACAGTAAGACGGCTCTAAAAATAATGCACAGTTTGAACTCTGTCAGCAAAAACACGTCTTTGTATTTTCACAGAGACACGGGGAGGGGTGAAGAATGGGCAAGGAGCCCAGGCCAGGTAATGATCTTTATTTTTGGGGAACAATGCCAATCTGACTGAGTGTCTCCTGGTGAGAGAAGTAACAAGGTCTTCGTCCAAAAGGCATCTTTGGTGTGTGTGCATATGTATGTGTATGCACTATATATAAGCTGCAGTTAAATTGAATTCAATCACATATTTTGGGGTGGCCTAAAGTCACTGCCATTATACGGAAACATCTTGCTAGATATTTAGTCTCATCTCTTTAATGAAGGTTGCACTATTCAGCATGTTTCAGATTCCTGTACACTTTAGTATTTTGTCTTATGTACACCTCAATATTCCGTACTATTCACTAGTCCCTACACCTACCTCAGTATTCCGTACTCTTCACTATGACATACACCTCTGTATTTCCTACACCTCAGTATTCCATACAATTCACTATTCCCTACACCTCAGTATTCCATACACTTCACTATTCCCTACACCTCAGTATTCCGTACACTTCACCGTTCCTTACATTTCACTATTTCTTACACTTTACCATTCCCTACGCCTCAATATTCTACAAACTTCAGTTTTCACTACACCGATGTTTCCCTTGTACTATACTATTACCTACACCTTAGTATTCTGTACACATTAGTAATCCATAAGCTATACTATAACTTCACTATTTCATACTATTCAGTTTTTAGTACAGCTCAGTATTTAGTACACATCAGTATTATACAGTGGTGTGAAAAAGTGTTTGCCCCCTTCCTGTTTTCTTTTTTTTTGCATGTTTTTCACACTTTAATGTTTCAGATCATCAAACTAATTTAAATATTAGTAAAAGATAACACAAGTGAACACAACATGTAGCTTTTAAATGAAGGTTTTTTAATATTGAGGGAAAACAAAATCCAAAACTACATGGCCCTGTGTGAAAAAGTCTTTGCCCCCCTGTTAAAACTGTGGCTTATCACACCTGAGTTAAATTTCTCTAGCCACACCCAGGCCTGATTACTGCCACACCTGTTCACAATCAAGAAATCTCTTAAATAGGACCTGCCTGACAAAGTGAAGTAGATCAAAAGATCCTCAAAAGCTAGACATCATGCCACTGTATGTATTCATTATTCTGTACACTTAAGTATTCATATGCTGTAGTGTTTCTTTCACTTCACTATTGCATGTATTTCAGGATTCCATACATTTAATTTCCCATTTTGTCGACTCCAACTTTCACACAGGTCACTTTCCAGGCATACATTTATTTTCTGCAGCCTACCTGTTGTTGCGCATAATGTTTTGGCACCCAAAGTAACATGACAAAATGTCAACTTAAATTGAATTAAAGCTTGCTGCATGTATTACAAAATGCAAATGTACATAAATGATGTGGAAAAAAATGTTATGGCTTTAGATGATCAACTTAGAAATCACACCAGCATGGATTTTACATTCGCACTCTACTTTGCGGTTGGTTGAATTGCACACAAAACCTAAAATGGAATCAAATCTCCTATTTTTTTTATTTCTTTATTTTTTAAATAGCAATGCTGCATCACATCCACTATTAACTCTGTTATCAATATCAAAATCAATATCAGAATCAATAATTCTCATGAATGCATGTCTCGGTGCTGAGTGGCCTCCATTTAGAGCGGTTGCATTTACGCAATAATTACGGAAATTCAAAACGTTTAATCTCCACCAAAAGATCATTAGGTATAGGGAATAATGTGCATGAAGAAGAAGTAGAGCCAAAACATTTCTTTATATACTGTCCTGCAGTGTCGAAGCTTTGAAACTCTGAATTTTGGATTTCAGGAGCACTTTAAATAATAAGCATTTCTAATGATAAAAGGGAACAGAAAGTACCAGTAAAAACCTTGTGAATCACTCTGTATTAGGGCTTCTGTCAAATACTATAAATGTAATGAAATGAGATGTAAAATGTTCAGATACGCCTGAGAGGATATTTGGTTCTGCACGGTTTTTAGAGTAGGGTTTTTTTTTTGTTTTTTTTTTTTGTTTTTTTACTTTTAACATTGTTTTTTTCTTAAGATGTAGGAAAGGTTGTAAAGAAAAAGTGTTTTATATTTTCCAGAGTAAACAGCTAAAGGACTAACATTCTAAAGTTTGATAACAACTAAAACAACACACAAAGCATAATGATATCACTAATGTAACTCTGTAGCTTCTATAAAATGATTGAAAAAATAATAATTTCTGAATGTTTATCAATGATCATTGTGTTCAAGTTATGATGGCTATACATTTTTTGCTTTATTATCCAATATAATTTAGCTTTTTCATTTATATGTAACCACCCCATACAAATCATTTGCAAACCTTCCATAAAAAGGTTAAAGACATTTAATAATCATTGCATAACTGCTGAATTCAAGTATGTTAACATATACTGTATATTAAAAAAGGTAACTATGTACCCCCAGCTGGTTGTGCCCTATGTGACTACCTAGTTTGTCTATGCCTAGAAACGGTGCTGCGTAATTATAACAACTGCTAACAAGCATGGAGGTGTGATGGAGCCTTACTTGACCCCTCTTATACTAGACAGCAAACTTTCCAATGATTCCAGTGTTCTAGTTATTACAAAATGAAATGTTATTATTTTTAATGATCCATTTATCATTAGGTTTAATATTGTGGAATGAAGATATTACCTGTTATTTGTGGATCCCTCACCGGCCTCGCAGCTTTTTACGTTACTGAGAAACCACAAAGGAATGTAAGAGGTCCTGTTACTGTCAGCAAAAGCTTTGAAAATAACTAACACTGGAGACTTCTTCCAAAAAAAAAACAATAATTGTCTTTCTACAGTAAACTCCACCATATTAAACACATTTTTTTATCCGTTTATGTGGAGTATTCGGCGTTCCTCCGAGCGATCTGTTACTATAGTGATTGCACCGCAGTTGATAAATGATTTAATATAAACAGGCTATTTTTTATGTAACCCTTACCATCTCATTTAAACAGTAATTGCTTTCCTATTAAACCCCATGTCGTTCCTGTATTGAGGCTGACAAGACGCTTTACAGAACCTCAGAACGAGCAAAACTCATCTATTAACGTCACTCATGTTCAGAGCGAGAATCCAAGCTAGGTTTAACATGAT
>JAAIIK010000049.1:2676401-2690310 GCA_014706435.1 Silurus glanis | reverse complement strand
AAAAAACAGATCAAGGACCGTGACGTCGCCCGGTATGGCGCAGCCGGGGCCCCACCCTGGAGCCAGGCCCGGGGTTGGGGCTCGTATGCGAGCGCCTGGTGGCCGGGCCTTCCCCCATGGGGTCCGGCCGGGCTCAGCCCGAAGGAGCGACGTGGGGCCGCCTTCCAGTGGGCTCACCACCTGCAGGAGGGACCGTAAGGGGTCGGTGCTGAGAGGATCGGGCAGCAGTCGAAGGCGGGGGCCTCGACAACCCGATCCCTGGACACGGAAGCTAGCCCTAGGGACGTGGAATGTCACCTCGCTGGCGGGGAAGGAGCCTGAGATTGTGCGTGAGGTTGAGAGGTTCCGACTAGAGATAGTCGGGATCACCTCTACGCACGGCTTGGGCTCTGGAACCACACTCCTCGAGAGAGGATGGACTCTTCACCACTCTGGAGTTGCCCATGGTGAAAGGCGGCGGGCTGGTGTGGGTTTGCTTATAGCCCCCCAGCTCAGCCGCCATGTGTTGGAGTTTACCCCGGTGAATGAGAGGGTCGTTTCCCTGCGCCTATGGGTCGGGGATAGGTCTCTCACTGTCGTGTGTGCCTACGGGCCAAACGGCAGTGTAGAGTACCCGGCCTTCTTGGGGTCTCTGGGAGGGGTGCTGGACAGTGCTCCGACTGGGGACTCCGTCGTTCTACTGGGAGACTTCAATGCCCACGTGGGCAGCGACAGTGATACCTGGAGGGGCGTGATTGGGAGGAACGGCCCCCCTGATCTGAACCCGAGCGGTGTTCAGTTATTGGACTTCTGTGCTAGTTACAGTTTGTCCATAACGAACACCATGTTCAAGCATAAGGGTGTCCATCAGTGCACGTGGCACCAGGACACCCTAGGCCGTAGGTCGATGATCGACTTTGTGGTCGTTTCATCTGACCTGCGGCCGTATGTCTTGGACACTCGGGTAAAGAGAGGGGCGGAGCTGTCAACTGATCACCACCTGGTGGTGAGTTGGATCCGATGGCGGGGGAGGAAGCTGGACAGACTCGGCAGACCCAAGCGTACTGTGAGGGTCTGCTGGGAACGTTTGGCCGAGTCTCCTGTCAGAGAGATCTTCAACTCCCACCTCCGGCGGAGCTTTGACCGGATCCCGAGGGAGGCCGGAGATATTGAGTCCGAGTGGACCATGTTCTCCACCTCCATTGTCGAAGCGGCCGCTCGGAGCTGTGGCCGTAAGGTCTCCGGTGCCTGTCGAGGCGGCAATCCCCGAACCCGGTGGTGGAAACCGGAAGTAAGGGATGCTGTCAAACTGAAGAAGGAGTCCTATCGGGCCTGGTTGGCTTGTGGGACTCCTGAGGCAGCTGACAGGTACCGGCAGGCCAAGCGAACTGCAGCCCGGGTGGTTGTGGAGGCAAAAACTCGGGCCTGGGAGGAGTTCGGTGAGGCCATGGAGAAGGACTATCGGCTGGCCTCGAAGAGATTCTGGCAAACCGTCCGGCGCCTCAGGAGAGGGAAGCAGTGCCCTACCAATGCTGTTTACAGTGGAGGTGGGGAGCTGTTGACCTCAACTGGGGATGTCGTTGGACGGTGGAAAGAATACTTCGAGGATCTCCTCAATCCCGCCGTCACGTCTTCCATTGAGGAAGCAGAGGCTGAGGGCTCAGAGGTGGACTCGTCCATCACCCAAGCTGAAGTCACCGAGGTAGTAAAGAAACTCCTCGGTGGCAAGGCACCGGGGGTGGATGAGATCCGCCCTGAGTACCTCAAGTCTCTGGATGTTGTGGGGCTGTCTTGGCTGACACGCCTCTGCAGCATCGCGTGGCGGTCGGGGACAGTGCCTCTGGAATGGCAGACCAGGGTGGTGGTCCCTCTTTTTAAGAAGGGGGACCGGAGGGTGTGTTCCAACTATAGGGGGATCACACTTCTCAGCCTACCTGGGAAAGTCTATGCCAGGGTACTGGAGAGGAGAATACGGCCGATAGTAGAACCTCAGATTCAGGAGGAACAGTGTGGTTTTCGTCCAGGCCGTGGAACATTGGACCAGCTCTATACCCTCTACAGGGTGCTGGAGGGTTCATGGGAGTTTGCCCAACCAGTCCACATGTGTTTTGTGGATTTGGAAAAGGCATTCGACTGTGTCCCTCGCAGCGGCCTGTGGAGGGTGCTCCCGGAGTATGGGGTCCGGGGCCCTTTACTAAGGGCTGTCCGGTCCCTGTACGACCGAAGCAGGAGCTTGGTTCGCATTGCCGGCAGTAAGTCAGACTTGTTCCCGGTGCACGTTGGACTCCGGCAGGGCTGCCCTTTGTCACCGGTTCTGTTCATAATTTTTATGGACAGAATTTCTAGGCGCAGCCAGGGGCCGGAGGGTGTCCGGTTTGGTGACAACACGATTTCGTCTCTGCTCTTTGCAGATGATGTTGTCGTGTTGGCTTCATCAGACCAGGACCTTCAGCACGCACTGGGACGGTTTGCAGCCGAGTGTGAAGCGGCTGGGATGAGAATCAGCACCTCCAAATCCGAGGCCATGGTCCTCAGTCGGAAAAGGGTGGCTTGCCCACTTCAGGTTGGTGGAGAGTTCCTGCCGCAAGTGGAGGAGTTTAAGTATCTTGGGGTTTTGTTCACGAGTGAGGGAAGGGTGGAACGGGAGATTGACAGACGGATCGGTGCATCTTCTGCAGTAATGCGGTCGATGTACCGGTCTGTTGTGGTAAAGAAAGAGCTGAGCCGCAAGGCGAAACTCTCGATTTACCGGTCAATCTACGTTCCTACTCTCACCTATGGTCATGAGCTCTGGGTCATGACCGAAAGGACAAGATCCCGGATACAGGCGGCTGAAATGAGCTTTCTCCGCAGGGTGGCTGGGCGATCCCTTAGAGATAGGGTGAGAAGCTCGGTCACTCGGGAGGAGCTCAGAGTAGAGCCGCTGCTCCTCCACATCGAGAGGGGTCAGCTGAGGTGGCTCGGGCATCTGTTCCGGATGCCTCCTGGACGCCTTCCTGGGAAGGTGTTCCGGGCGCGTCCCACTGGGAGGAGACCCCGGGGAAGACCTAGGACACGCTGGAGAGACTATGTCTCCCGGCTGGCCTGGGAACGCCTCGGTGTCCCCCCGGAAGAGCTGGAAGAAGTGTCTAGGGAGAGGGAAGTCTGGGCATCTCTGCTTAGACTGCTGCCCCCGCGACCCGGCCTCGGATAAGCGGGAGAAGATGGTATGGTATGGTATGGTACGCCACAAAATTGCTAATATTCACTATTCACAGCGTTAATCATGCTAATTCATGCTTTCTACACTGCACAGAGCAAGCTGGTCCTCGCTAATTCTCCATGTTTATGTAAAACATGTTAATGCTCCTTACACACTGTACGGTGTAAAACATGCTAACTCATTTCCTACATGGTTCTTCGTATTTTTATTTTCTTGCTGTGTAAAACAGGCTAATCATCATCGCTCATATTGTAAAGCATTTGCCCTTTCTCTCTCTCTTTTTGTAACTGAAACCATGCCATTATTATCACTGTTCACAACATAAACCATGCTAATCACTCCTATTCTCTAGTATCAACCATGCTAATACACCAAACTCACAGCATACAACATGCTAAACCACAATTTGTACAGTATTAAACATAGTAATTCTCTTTGTTCACAGAGTAAACCATGCTAAATAATAATTTTTCATGGTATAAATTAATAATACGCATTTATTTTTCACTTATTGTGCTCATGTAAAACATTTGTTGTTGTTCATGCCTTGATAATTGATAATGCTTTCTTTTATATTATATAAACATCAAATCCATTGTATAAACCACGCAAACTCATTGTTTATGCTGGAAACTATTTTCATACTTTAACTATTCTACACTTCTCCAGACAGTGTACAACATGCTTTGTTGTTTTTGTTGTTGTTTTCATTATACACCATGCTTATTCTCATTGTTTGTGATTCTAATTCTCCTTTCAGGTTTTAGTGTAAAACTTGATTTGCGCATGTCATGTAAAAGAAAAAAAAACATTATTATTAAACTCTAATAGCAAATGAATCGCCTTTATCATAGAAATATGTTTTTAGAGCTACATTTACCTTAGCTTCTGTGTGCAATAGTGTTTTTGATGACGATATGCATTTCTGGCTGTAATTTGTTTGTCTATTTATTAAGGTGTGTGTGTGTGTGTGTGTGTGTGTGTGTGTGTGTGTGTGTGTGTGTCGGTGTACCTCAGCATCCTTAACGCCAGAGCATGACGCAAAATCGATCTCTGCGGGAAAAGATGAGTGGACAGAAAGAAAGAAAGAAAGGAGAGTGGGATGAATGCTTATGAGGAACATCTCCCATCCACACGCGCACACACACACACGCACAGTGAGTTTTCTCCAAAATGAAGCAATGAATCAGGGCTAAAAACAGTAAACGTAGCACCGATTTATTTGCCTTCGTTAAACAGTACTAATGAAACTTTCAACTAGCAGCAGTAAAATTGGAAGGCTAATTTATGGTAGTCAACCTACACACATCCGGGGGGGGGGTTGTAGCCACACGTCCACCCGTGTGCCTCCATCTGAAGCCTGATGGCAGTTTGTGGCATTCAGACTCATCTTCATCCACTAATAGCCCTCCCTCTGTCCATCCGTCCCCCATCGAAAAAGGAGGAGGGAATGAAATCAGGCCCGAGTGCATTAGCTTAATGGTGTACGTCTCATGTTTCTCCTCCTGGAGCTGTAATATACGTTTTACAGCCATAATCACATCGCCGGGTGTCGTTTGTAATGTTTGCTCCAGACAAAAAGGCCTCTGTTTTATTTTCTGTCGCCAAAATGAAAAATACACAATTTGTGATTAAATTGACGTTTGTTTCCCATAACTTTGCAGAAAAGTTTGATTTCTAACTAAATGCATGAATGGTACAGGTGGCCATCTTGGACATGTGAAGCCCCTCCTCCACCCTAGATCACTCACTTATTAAAAACGTTAACTAATCTATGTCAACAACCCAGCCATTAGGGAGGCACAAGCCAGTGCACTCTTAGTGCCGGTCCCAAGCCCGGATAAATGTGCCAAATCGAATATGCGGGTCACGGTTAAGAATTTCATACCGGATCGGTCGAGGCCCGGGTTAACAACGACCACCACAGGTATCGTTAGCCAACAGGGTACCGGTGGAAATTGGGCTACTGTTGACCGAAGGAGGAGAAGGAGAGGAGGAAGACGTCTACAGAGACGGCAGGGAAAGGAGAAGTGTAGGAGAGTGGAGGTTCGGGTTGGTACATTAAATGTTGGCACTATGACTGGTAAAGGGAGAGAGTTAGCTGATATGATGGAGAGGAGAAAGGTAGATATGTTGTGTGTTCAGGAGACCAAGTGGAAAGGGAGTAAGGTCAGGAACATTGGAGGTGGGTTTAAACTGTTCTTTCATGGTGTGGATGGAAAGAGAAATGGTGTAGGGGTGATTCTGAAGGAAGAGTACAGTAAGAGTGTAGTGGAGGTGAAGAGAGTTTCTGATAGGGTGATGAACGTGAAGCTGGAAGTTGAAGGGATGATGATAAATGTCATCAGTGCCTATGCTCCACAAGTCGGCTGTGAGATAGAGGAGAAGGAAAAATTCTGGAGTGAATTAGATGAAGTGGTAGATGGTGTACCTAGAAATGAACGATTGGTGATTGGGGCAGAGAGTGAGGACTGACAGAAGAATAAGATGGTGGAAACTGAAGGAGGAAGAGTGTAGTGTGAGGTTCAGGGAAGAGGTCAGACAGGGGCTCGGTGGTGGTGAAGAGGTGTTGGATGATTGGGAAACTACTGCAGGAGTGATAAGGGAGGCAGCTAGAAAAGTACTTGGTGTGACATCTGGAAATAGAAAGGAAGACAAAGAGACATGGTGGTGGAATGAGGAAGTGCAGGAGAGCATAAGGGGAAAGAGGTTAACAAAACAGAAGTGGGATCGACAGGGTGATGAGAAAAGTAGGCAGGAGTACAAGGAGATGTGGCAGCAGGTAAAGAGAGATGTGGCGAAAGCCAAGGAAAAGGCATACGAGGAGCTGTACGAGAGGTTGAACACTAAGGAAGGAGAAAAGGATTTGTACCGATTGGCAAGGCAGAGGGACCAAGCTGGGAAGGATGTGTTGCAAATTAGAGAAATAAAGGATGGAGATGGAAATGTGTTGACTAGTGAGGAGAGTGTGTTGAGAAGATGGAGGGAGTATTTTGAGCAGCTGATGAATGAGGAAAATGAGAGAGAGAGAAGGTTGGATGATGTGGAGTTAGTAAAGCAGGAAGTGGATAGGATTAGTAAGGATTAAGTGAGAGCAGCGATTAAGAGGATGAAGAGTGGAAAGTCTGTTGGACCAGATGACATACCGGTAGAAGCATGGAGGTGTTTAGGAGAGATGGCAGTGGAGTTTTTAACGAGATTGTTTAACAAGATTCTGGAAGGTGAGAGGATGCCTGAGGAATCTAGAAGGAGTGTGCTGGTACCGATCTTTAAGCATAAGGGAGATGTACAGACCTGCAGTAACTACAGAGGAATTAAGTTGATCAGTCACACCATGAAGTTATGGGAAAGAGTAGTGGAAGTCAGGCTGAGAGAAGAGGTGACCATCTGTGAGCAACAGTATGGTTTCATGCTGAGGAAGAGCACCACAGATGCCTTATTTGCTTTAAGAATGTTGATGGAGAAGTATAGAGAAGGACAGAAGGAATTGCATTGTGTATTTGTGGATTTAGAGAAAGCGTATGACAGAGTGCCAAGAGAGGAGTTGTGGTATTGTATGAGGAAGTCAGGTGTGTCAGAGAAGTATGTGAGGGTGGTGCAGGACATGTATGAGGACAGTTTGACAGCAGTGAAGTGTGCAGTAGGAACGACGGACTGGTTCAAGGTGAAGGTTGGATTGCATCAAGGATCGGCTATGAGCCCTTTCCTGTTTGCAGTGGTGATGGACAGGTTGACGGACGAGGTCAGACAGGAGTCTCCCTGGACTATGATGTTTGTGGATGATATTGTGATTTGTGGTGAGAGTAGTGACCAGGTTGAGAAGAGCCTGGAGAGGTGGAGGTACACGCTGGAAAGAAGGGGTATGAAAGTCAGTAGGAGTAAGACAGAGTACATGTGCGTAAATGAGAGGGAGGGCAGTGGAGTGGTGCGGTTGCAGGGAGAAGGTGGATGAGTTCAGGTACCTGGGGTCAACAGTGCAAAGTAATGGAGAGTGTGTTAGGGAAGTGAAGAAAAGAGTGCAGGCAGGGTGGAGTGGGTGGAGAAGAGTGACAGGAGTGATTTGTGATAGTAGAGTATCTGCAAGCATGAAAGGGAAAGTTTATAGGACTGTGGTGAGACCTGCAATGTTGTATGGATTAGAGACAGTGGCATTGAGTAAAAGACAGGAGGCGGAGCTGGAGGTAGCAGAGCTGAAGATGTTGAGGTTTTCGTTGGGAGTGACGAGGATGGACAAGATTAGAAATGAGTTTATTAGAGGGACGGCGCATGTTGGACGTTTTGGTGACAAGGTGAGGGAGGTGAGATTGAGATGGTTTGGACATGTGCAGAGGAGGGACATGAGTTATATTGGTAGGGGAATGCTGAGGATGGAGCCACCAGGAAGGAGGAAAAGAGGAAGGCCAAGGAGGAGGTTCATGGATGTGGTGAGAAAAGACATGCAGATAGTTGGTGTGAAAGAGGCAGATGTAGAGGACAGGGTGGTATGGAGACGGATGATCCGCTGTGGCGACCCCTAATGGGAGCAGCCGAAAGAAGAAGAAGAAGAACTATGTCAACGTTCATTTCAATGTTAAGAACATTGTTCAACACTCTGACTTACTGTTCCCAAAAAAAGGAAGTACATCAACATAACAGGAACAAATCATGGCTCTCATTCTATTCTTTAAATCTTGTAACTTGAGTAAAATGATACAAGCATTGAATTTGTATTAATTCTGCATTCAAATTTCAGATTTTTTTTTATGTAAACCAAACACTTTTTTGTGGAAGCAGAGCTTGTGTGTGCATTACTCCGTGGACGCAGCAATGATTGTCATCATCGAACCTAAATTTTCATTACAATATTAGAATGTTAGAATGTCCACTGGACCACGACATTTAGGTTTGATGTAATAAACATCTTTATTCCTCACCATGTTGCCTTGGACTGATATTACATTCCCACATATCAGGTATTCAGTTTGCAGTCTGGTGGTTTTGCATAGACGAACCAGGTCCAAAATCAAAGTCAAGGATAGGTCAGGATGTAAGCAGCTTTACAAAGATCCGTTCGATCGCACCTGTGAACATCATCACCTTGTTCTTCACATCATCTGAAATACACATGCAATCGTTTCATCCAGACTTCCAACAAGCAGATATAAGGAAGGCATGGAATAGTTTCTCAATGTTTCTTTTCCCTGACATTTGGAGAATTTGTGGAGATGTTCTGTCCAGGATCCGACTGATGGGATCAGACCGGATGCCACGTTGAAGTGTGCAATAAAACACTTCACAGGCGGGAAGACAGACAGCGACAGCTTTTTCTCGCCCTGAGAACTGAAGCGGGAAATATAAATGCTTCACGCATTCCCTCACTACTCTGTGTGTGTGTGTTCAATCAGTGTGTTCAGAGTGTGAGTCAGTGAACCACTGTGTGTAAAACCCTGTGTTCACATTACAAGCTTCTGAAAGTCATGCTTCCTGGTTACCCTTATGGATCTATTGGAATTTTTGACCTTCTGGAAAAGAAGTCAAGCAAAAATCCTGATGAATGATGTCCCTGTCTCGGTAAATTTATTTCAGTTTGTGTTCAAATGCAAGCACACCATACTGCGATCATTGTGCGTTATGAAACGAAGCTAATCAAAGCAAAACACGGTACAGGTGCACACATTAGGGTTGTAAAGTAATTGTAAGTGAGAGGAGTACACAGGATTAAAAGCTAATGTACAGGATGTGTGTGAGAAAATGTAAGGAAATAGTGAATCTCTGATCCCACCAACCGAGCAGAGAAGAAGTGGCGTCGCATGTTTTTGGAAAACTCAACAACGAGGGGTGATTACGTTACCTGACACGCTGTATGTAGATACCTACTGTATTTTTCTCTCGGCTATCATGTTGGCTAATGTTCTGCGTTTACTGATACACAGGGCACTCCATAATCACCTTGATTTGTTCCATCTGTAAGATGGTTAAAGGTTATTTTTTTATTGTTGCTGTAGCTACATAACCTCTGTGCAGTACAATGGACGTACAACCCATAATAATCCAATCATTTTAATTCACGTTATAATTGTATAATGTTAGATTGAACACTTGGGTAGATATTAAATTTAATTGGTCACTAATGCTTTCTTGGCTAGCTTAATTAATGCTGCTTTTAAAATCCCATGTTTTATGCTAGCTCCACCCATATTTACCCTGAAACTAGCTCTGCTTAAGTGGCATTGGTTTAATATGGAATAAACAAAGCTAGAATTTTAGCTTCAATGTTATGAAATGAAAATGTTAAATTTCAATCTCTGCACTGGCTGAGCCAGGGACATTCACAACTGGCTCATTTCACGTTTTTTTGTAGAAATACATCAGAGTGCTGCTGCAAGTGTGAACACAGGGAATGACGCTAACTAGTGTGCTGCTTCTATTGCTACAAATAAGTATTGAATCTAAAAATAAATAAATAAATAAATAAAATAAAAAAATAAAAAATAAATAAATAAAAAAGTCATGAAGTAAAATAAGTTTGGTCCTCATTATCCTGATTGTTTTTATCATCTCTTTCACATTCTGTGCTACTTCTAGTGGACAAACTGTCCAGCAGAGAATTGATCCCGTTACCGTTAGCATAAAGATCGTTCATGCTGAATATAGGAATCCCGGGAATGGGAAGTTTTAAGTTGCTCCCGTACTGATCCGACTCCACCAGAGATTTCTGTCTCTCATAATACTTAGAGAACTTGTTGAAGATGATGGTGACGGGCAGCGCTACCACGAGCAGGCCGCACACGATGCACACCGTCCCAATGAGCTTCCCAGCTAGTGTGATGGGATAGGTGTCCCCGTATCCGACTGTGGTCATGCTAATCGTGGCCCACCACCATCCGATGGGTATGGTCTGGAGCTCGGATTCCTCCTCCTCCCTCTCTGCAAAGTATACAAGCACAGAGAAGATGGAAATCCCGACGGAGAGGAAGAGGATGAGCAGGCCGACCTCGTGATAGCTGTGACGCAAAGTTGCTCCGAGAGAACGGAGTCCAACTGAGTGACGCGCTAACTTCAGTATCCTGAAAATGCGCATGAGCCGCAGGATCTGCACTACCTTTCCTACGTTCTCCAGCTCCTCGCTTTCCTCAGCGTCTGCTTTTTCCAGCGCCAACGTGGCATAAAACGGTACCACCGAGACAAAATCAATGATGTTCATAGCATTGCTGGCAAATTTACGGATACACGGTGCTACCGCTAAGCGCACAACAAACTCAAAAGTGAACCAGAGCACGCAAAAGGTCTCGAACGCGGCTAGAACTGGATCCTCCATTTCTCTATCGTTCAAGTCCACTTGGTGGAACTCGGGCATGCTGTGAACGCACATGGCCACGATGCTGATAAGAACCACGCTCAGCGAAATCACCGCTAGTATCTTAGCCATTAAAGAATGTCCTGGATTCTCAAGCCTCAGCCACAGCTGTTTACGCTTTTCCGAGCACCAGGTGCCTTCAAACTTTTCCAAATCCTTCTCCAGCTCAGAAAACTCTTCCATGGTGGAATCAAAGCTGTCTTGAAGTGGGTCATCCTCGTTCCGGTCCCAGTAGTTGCCCTCTTTCTGCTCGTGAAACTTGCCGCTGCAGCACGAGTCCAGAAAAAGCTCCTTGATTCCCCAGTACTCGAGCTCCTGGCTGAAGCTGAACACGCACAGCTCCTCCATCAGATGGATTTTGCCCGTGTGGTAAAAGTTTAGCACGTAGCAGAAGAAGTGCGGGTTGCGGTCAAAGTAGAACTCGTGCTCTGTGGCGCTGTAGTCATCGCAAAGCTCCAATATGGCCGACTCGGAGCTGCAGAGGAGTAAACGCCCAAGTCGAGTGTGTGGGAAGCACTGAATGACCGAGCGAGACACTTTCTGCTTGAATCCGCCCACGTTTAGGTTGAGGAAGTTCTCGTCTGGGCCACATTGGTGCAGGATCTTCCCGTACACCATGATGGGAGGGAAATTAGCAAGGCAGGGCAGAATCCAAGTCGTAGCTACGTCCCCATCACCTGAGACACAAAGTCAGAAAGACAACAAATGAGAGTGAGGCAAATTAGAATCAGTTCTCCACTTACTTACCATCAGTTTACTACCCTAATGTGTTCACCTGTTCCATGTTTCGCTTCGATTAGCCTCTTTTACTTCTGTCTTCCTTTGCCTCATCATGAAGCCTTGTCCAGAGGTATCTTTTGTTTCTGAAATTCACATCATCAGATGAATTTACTGGAGCATCTTCACCTCAGGAAATATTTTTTTTACAAATGTTAAATATTTTTTCAAAATTAATAGCATGTGTAACACAAATTCGGTGATAAAATTGTCGGAAATCCTTGGCGCGAGTGTTAGGGGTGTCCCCGACTAAGGATTTACATAAGTTGAATAAGGGGGGCACTGGACGACAACGACACCAGGTAGTCATAAAACGATTCCTAAACATTTTGAAACCACGATGTACAGAACATCAGACAAAGATATAGAAGAAAATAAATTAAAATTTTTGGATCAATAAACTCAAAATATGACAAAAATTAATTGCAGAATGGCCACGCTGTAGACAGGATTTGCATTTCACGTGTCGGCAAATCAAATTAAAATCGTCTAATTTGCCAGTGTGAGCGCTCTCTAATTACAGTGCAACATCAAAGCATCAGGAAAAATATCTGTAAATCAAAATTAATGTAAAGAATTAAATTAGAACAGAATATACCTTTACCAAATCTCCCAGACATTCAATATTTAAATCCCTGCCGCCAAGATGCTCCCGTGTCGCTCACGGATCGTGGACAGTAAAACTTCAATCTGTCACAGGGGGGGTTGAATTTATTCACACATATTTATTATATTTATTGATTTACAGAATTATCATAATTGGCTGTATATTAAATTATTAGGATAAAAGCGGTAGTTCCATGTGAACTCGGACATAAAGAGCGCCCCCCCATATAACCAAAATGGCACGATCCTCATTTCATAACACCTCTGTGGAAATTCAATTGTAAGATTGTTAGTCGAATCAGACTCCTCCTATCAAAGCATCAAATTTACAGTAATCAATTGTAGTGCAGAAGGCAGAATTTGGAACAGAACGAGGAATGGAGGCGTTTCATGGAAGGAGTCTCCAGTGTCAGCGCTTTGTATTTGTCCGAGGCACAGTTAGAGGTAAAGCCGTAAATTTTCCGACACATTCAGGACAGAGATCTTTGCTGGTTTCTCAGTAACTATAAGAGATATAGAAAAGAGATGGCAAGCTTATCAGGTTCACCAAAAAGCAGAAAAAAAAATCTTGGGTAAAAACGTGTATACATTTTTACATTATCACACGATATAACTTTTGAAAGAAGCCTCAGGGAAACCATTTCTCAAGTGCACGATGCACACGTCTGAATGAAGGCGCTGGCGTGACTACCTTACACATGACTAATTACACTTTAGTGAGGAATGGATGTCCTGTGAAGTTCAGAAAACTTTCCACGGGGGAGTTTATTTGTAAATAATACATTTATTACAGCAGTATTAATGTGGATTTAGTGGTAAGATTATATGGACTATAATAAACTTTGAGTGTCATGTTGCATTAATCTGATCCTGAGCTCTTTCTATTTTTGCTGTGCTTCAGTATCTGATTGCAGTGTCGAGCAGCAGAGCAGCAAAGTCACAACAAAAACACAACGCAAACGAGAACACAACAACAATCTGTGTGCGAAAACAGAGCTTCGAGGTGAACTTTGGGATGCTGTTGTATCCGGATGCTTTGTTCCTGGTGTCTGATTGCATTGTTAAAAGAAAAAAGAGCAATAAAACAGAGCAAAAAGGAAATCAAACCACAAACAAACCAAATCCTGCTAATGGATATCGATTCTTCTTGTCTGCGAAAGCCAAACAGAAAGCTTTTCACATCACTGTGAGCGTTCCACTTCGCCTCCTGATCTGTCCTGAGGGTCTCATCGCTCAACTCTCAAGTGGGACTGGATTGGTGTGGATTGTTTTTTTTCTCTTAGCAATAATAAGTTTGAGCATCAGGTGTGAAGAAAACAGCTGGACCGTGAAAAAAGCAGGTAAGGAAAAATCTGTGTTTTTATTTGCTACTCCTGGGTTTGTGTGTTTTAGAATAAAAAGCAAAACGTGCTGTGAAGTTCCAAACAGGTGCATGTTATTAAAAGGAATGAAGAACCAATTAAATGTTTTTACCTTCATCTTAGTCCATCTGAGAAGGTACCTTCCTGAAACCATCCTCCTGCTCCAGCTCGAGCTCCATCATCCCGGGACTTTTCAGAGAGAAACTGAGAGACACTCAGAGACTCACAGAGGGAGAGAGAGAGAGAGAGAGAGAGAGAGAGAGAGAGAGAGAGAGAGAGAGAGAGAAATAGTGTGCCGTTCTGGTCCCGCAGCCGCCACGCAGAAGCTCTGCGCATGCGTGTCACTCGCAAGCAGTATCGGCAGCGGCATCAGCAGCAGCAGCAGCACGTGAGCGCGCACACTCGCGTCGCCCTCGCCGGGAACGCGCTTTAGGGCAATTGTGACCAATAAAAAATATGATCAAACAGGTTGACGGTTTAGAAAAAGAGAAAAGAAAAAAAAAACTTTTAAAAAGTGTTAAAAGCCCGTTTTTAAAACTAAAAGTGTTTAAGGTTTCACTCCCCAAAACAAATAATAATAAAGATTCATTTCTAATATACACAATTGAGTAGTGTTTATAAACGAGTAGCTGAAAATACTACTGAATT
>JAAIIK010000049.1:2584534-2597676 GCA_014706435.1 Silurus glanis | reverse complement strand
GTGTGTGTGTGTGTGTGTGTGTGTGTGTGTGTGTGTGTGTGTGTGTGAGAGCGAGAGAGAGAGAGAAAGACTCCAAAGAATGCTCTGTAATTGTATGTAAATGATGGCGCAGAGCTCGGCTAATGAAGTGACCTTTCTCTCTCTCCATCTCTCTCTCTCCATTACTCTCTCTCCATCACACTCTCTCTCTCTCTCTCTCTCTCTCTCTCCCTCTCTCTGTGAAGTAAGTGGTAATGAAGGCAGTGTGTGTGGGGACCGGGAGGTCCTGTAAGGTCCTGTAAGGTCCCGGGGGCAAACGTACGATGATCCCAAGCGCCTTTCAACACAGTCATTAATATTCCAAAGGAGAAAAGCGGCGGCCGAAACAGCGGGTGCTCTTACTGCTAACCTCTCACTTCACAAGATCACACACTGGTGCAGGCCGTTTCCCAATGTGTGTGTGGGCAGGAAGGAGCAAGAAGGAACAAGAAGGAGCAGGAAAGAGCAGGATGGAGCAGGAAGGAGGAGGAAGGAGAAGAGAAGAACAAGAAGCAAACGGGAAGGAGCAGGAACGAGCAGGAAGGAACAATTAGAAGCAGGAAAGAGCAGAAAGGAGCAGGAAGGAGCAGGAAGAAACAGGAAGGAAAAGGAAGAAACAAATAAATAGGAAGGAGCAGGAAGGAGCAAACAGGAAGGAGCTGGAAGAAACAAATAAAGGAGCTGGAAGAAATAAGAAAGAACAGGAAGGAACAGGAACGAGCAGGAAGGAGCAGGATGGAGCAGGAAGAAACAAAGAAACAGGAAGGAGCAGGATGGAGCAGGAAGAAACAGGAAGGAGACGGAAGAGACAAGGAAACAGGAAGGAGCAAGAAAAAAAAACAGAAACAGGAAGGAGAAGGAAGAAACAGGAAGGAACAAAGAAAAGAAAAGAGCAGAATAGAGGCGGAAGAAACAGGAAAGGGGAGGGAGCAGGAAAAGAGCAAGATGAACACACACACACACACACACACACACACACACACACACGCGAGGCAAAGCTGTGCACCAGAAGGTGACTGTGGGAGAAGAGAGCAAACATTCAAAGCCACGTCTCTGTGCTCAGACACACCCACTGAGACGCTACAGAGGCCATTAATGAGCTGTTAACGAGCTGTTAATGAGAGCAGGAGAACCTGGAGAACGTGTGCTGCACACCATCTCTAATTTCCAGCCTGGAGCTCGGCACCAACCAGCGCTCTTTTCTTTCTTTCTTTCTTTCTTTCTTTTTTTTTAGACACTATGCACCACTGCTGCTCGTCATGAATTAGCACCGTGGCAACGGAGACAAGATGACAGCTAGACACGCCCCCTAAGACACACAGCTCGAGTGACACACCTCCTTATGACCCGCTTAACCTTCATCATGGAGCGAGAAAGCGAGCAAGTGAGAAAATAAGAGCGAAGACATGAAGAAAGAAAAAGAGGAAAAAAATAGGAAAAAAAGAGGTGAAGTGCATTAATAATAAAGATATAACATGGATTTAAAGAAACCGAGGGAATAAAAGTACGACGGAGAGATGAAATGTAAGGCAGGAAAAAATGTAGAACAAAAATTTGTACAAAAATTAAAGAAGAAAGCATCTGAAGACAATGAAGTAAAAAACAAAAACATTGAAATTACACAAAAAATAAAAAGATTATGAATAAGAGAAAGAGTACTGATGAAGGCTAGTAAGAAAAAAAAGAAAAAAAGAAAAGAAAAGAAAGACAGAAAGAAAGAAAGTCAATTAAAAAATTGCATAAAAGGAAAAAAGATTAGAATGAGAAGACAAAGGAAGAATAAAAGGGAGGGAGGGAAGGAAGGAAGGAAAGGATTAGAAAGAAAGAAAGAAAGACAGAAAGAAAGAAAGAAAGAAAGAAAGAAAGACAGAAAGAAAGAAAGAAAGAAAGAAAGAAAGAAAGAAAGAAAGAAAGAAAGAAAGAAAGAAAGAAAGAAAGGAAGGTTTGAAGGAATTAAGGAAAGGATTAGAAGGATTAGAACGAAAGAAGGAAGGAAGGAAGAAAGGAAGGAAGGAAGAAAAAAATAAACAAAGAGGAAAGGAAAGAGGAAAAATAACAGCAGGTGGGAATGGGGGAAAAGCAGGAAACTAAAGAAAAGTAGTGAAGGAAAGGAAAGGATGAAGAAGGAAAAGAAAGGGAAAGAGAAAGAAAGGGAAGGAAAGTGGGGGAGGACAAGTGGAATGTGTGATGAACAAATAAAATGGAGTGAATGGAGTGATAAGGTCTCTGTTGTTTATTCGGATGTAAGAGTGGTGAAGAACCTGATCATTTATCAGAGCGTTAGGAGAAGGATAATCCGTCATCACCTCATCTGTCTTCTGTATCTCAGCACAGTTTAATTACCATGATTTAACCATGATGTATTCATGATTTAATGACGATTTAGGTAAGAAAGAAAATGAAAAAGAAAAAAAGAGAAGAGAAGAGAAGAGAAGAGAAGAGGATAAGGATAAGAATGTGGAGAAAAATGAGGATGAGAATAAGAATGAATATTAGGATAAGGATTAGGATGAGGGTGAGGATGAGGATGAGTATAAGGATGAGGATAAGGATACACATTAGGATAAAGATTAGAATCAGAGTAAGGATGAGTATAAGGATGAACATAAGGGGGAGGATGAGAATGATGAGGATAAGGATTAGGATGAGGGGGAGGATAAGGATGAGGATAAGGATAAGGGTGAGGATAAGGGTGAGGATAAATATAAGGATGAGGATAAAAGTTGAGGATATGGGTGAGGATAAGGTTGAAAATTAGGATAAGGATGAGAATCAGGATAAGGATGAAGGTGAAAATTGGAATAAGGATTAAGATAAAAATTAGGATAAGGATTAAGAAGAGGATGAGTATGAGAATGAAGATGAGGATTAGAATGAGAATAGGGATGAGGATTGGGATGAGAATAAGAATTATAATGAGAATGAGGATTAGAATGAGAATGGGGATGAGGATTAGATTGAGAATAGGGATGAGAATTAGAATGGGTATGAGGATTGGAATGAGAATGAGAATGATAATAGGGATGAGAATGCGGATGAGGATTAGGATGAGAATGGGGATGAGAATGAGGATGAGGATGAGAATGGGGATGATGATTAGAATGAGAATAGGGATGAGAATGAGGATTAGGATGAGAATGGGGATGAGAATGAGGATTAGGATGAGAATGGGGATGAGAATGAGGATTAGGATGAGAATGGGGATGATTAGGATTAGAATGAGAATTAGAATTAAAATGGGGATAAAGATTAGGATGTGAAGGGGGATGAGGATTAGGATGAGAATGATAATGGAAATGAGGATTAGGATGGGAATTGGGATGAGGATGAGCATAATAATGAAGATGAGGATAAGAATGGGAATAAAGAGATATGCTTATCTTTGATATCCTTCCCATTCCCATCCTTATCCTTATCTTCATTCTTAAGGATGAAGAAAAAGAAAGAGAATGAGGATAAGGATGGGAGGAAGATTGAGGTTAAGGGTGAGGATTAGGATGAGGATAAAGATCTCTCTTGAATTCTCTTGACCGAGAGTTTGTTGGTGTGAAATCTGACTGTTAAGTGCTGCTTAAACTATGAAAGCAGAAAATTCTTGATCACTTTTATGAATGAAAAAAGAAAAAAAAAACTAAAGCAGTGTTTCTCAAACTATTCATTATCTTGGACATTTTGTATCTAACACTAAAATCGAGGGACCCTGTGGCTTGTTTCCATGCCTGCTGGGGGTCTGCACTGCAAAGAACCTGCAAGCTCGAGGTCTGTTTTCTGAGTTTCAGAAAGTTCCTAGTGGAACACCAAGACCTTGACCAGCTTTGTAAACAACTAGATCGGCAAACATCTACAGAATCACATCTTCCTGTGAAAGCAGGAGATTCTCTACATGTTCAGAAAGTGGTAAGGTGGTTGGCTGGGCTAAAACTCCACCTGTACCTCAAAGGCTACATCATCATCTCCTTTGTTTGGAAACATGGTCGGGTTTTATGCACAACCACACAAACCTTTCGGAAAATATTCTGCGGTAGAAGGATATCACAAAAGCTCACAGGTTGACCAAACGAAGACGCCAAAGAAGGTAATTGAGGTATTTTGATATGGATTTGTTTGGCAGCTCATGGAACTCGAGTTTCATTTTAGGGAGATGCTTCGTCTTTGGTGGCCATTGAAACTGTCTACATGACACGGAGACTGAAAGTTAGAGGGAAAGACAGGATTACTTTAGGAGAAAGGGAGGGAGAGAGGGAAGCAGGGAGAGAAATAACTGGAACCCAATCTGGCCGATCCAGACGACAGGACTGGAAACCGGAGCCCAAGGGTGTAATAACCTATACACCTAAATCTGATATGACAATCCATTTGGGTGTCGAGGATAGAGGGATGGAGGGATAGAGGGTGGATGAATGAAAGGAGGGAGGGGACCCTGCCTTCTCCTCTTTCCCTCCGTGTCTCCTTGCCCAAGAAGCGCCAGTCACACAAATACCCACAATGGCAGACGTTGGCATCTCAGTTTTCTGTCCTCTGACTCTGAATTCATTTCTTCGTTCACTCGTTCATCGCCAGATAAAAGGACGAGGACAGAGTTTGGGTTATAAACGAAAAAGTTATAAACTTTTTCCCTCCCAAAGCATTGTTTTTAAAATGGAAAGGTAAGGGGAAGGAAGTGGAAGGGAGAGAGAGAGAGAGAGAGAGAGAGAGAGAGAGACACGAAAAGGGAAAAGAGAGAAAAAAAAAGAAGGAGGGGAGAAAGGGAAGGAAAACAAAGAAAAGGAAAGGAAAGGAAAGGAAAGGGAAGGAAAGAAAGGAAAAGGAAAGGAAAGGCTCGGAAAGGAAAGACTCGGAAAGGAAAGACTCGGAAAGGAAAGACTCGGAAAGGAAAGACTCGTTACATCAGGTTTGGTTATCACATGGACATGGAGATGAGATCTGCTGAAGTTTTGGTTGTTATCTGTTATGCAGCTCATTAGCGCGCTGGATCTGTCAATCTCGGCCGTAGCCTGCAGAAAGCCACAGGAAGTGCTGGCTACAGCCACAGGAGGGAGCCGAATCCGGTCTCGCCTCGCTACGGGGAGAAGGAAAAAACGTGACGAAACGTTTATAACTTTGGAGTAATGATGATCACATGTGCGGCTCTAATCTGAAAATGGTAAGAGTCTGGAGAGAAATGTAAACGGTGGCGATTACGATACGTGAGGTTCGGCCTCATCTGCAACCACAACATCAACACAATACCGCGGTGGTTCCTTCAATCATTTATCAGTCATTCACATCATCTTTAACACATGCATAGAGACGTTATGATGAAAAAAATGAGGGCTTGAAAAAAAACTCGTAGAAAGAAACAAAGCTGAAAGCATTTAGTTTCAAACAAACAAACTGTTTTCAGACTGAGCAGTGGATTCGTTCATTTGTGTTTCTTTGAAATCGTTTGCGTTTTTGAAGTAATATATTGCAGCTACTAAAAATCCCATTAAACTAACCAGGCCACGCCCACAAAAGCATGAACACACCTGCACACTGTGAGAGATCTCATACTCTTCGGCCTGATATTCTTCCTCTCCTTTATTTTCTACCCTTCATTTTCCACTTATTCGTTTTTGTAGCCCTTTCATCCACTTTTCAAATATTTCCTTTTCCGTTCCTTTCATTCTCTCGTCTCCCTAAAACCCCCTGTGATTTCCAGCCAATCAGAAACTAACCTTGATGAAGGACAAAGAACTATAAACACACACACACACACACACACACACACACACACACACACACACACACACACACACACACACTGTGTAAGAAGTAAAAAGGAAAGAAAAGAAAAGAAAAGAAAAGAAAAGAGAAGAGAAGAATGAAGAGGGAACAGAAAAGAGAAGAAAAGGAAAGTAAATACTGTAGAGAAGGAAATAAAAGAACAAAGAAGGAAAAGAAAATAAATAATAAATAAGAAAAGTAAAGAAAGAAAGAAAGAAAGAAAGAAAGAAAGAAAGAAAGAAAGAAAGAAAGAAAGAAAAGAATTAGGAAAGAAAGGAAGGGAAAGAATGAAGAAGGAAAAGAAAGGAATGAATTAAGAAAGAAAAGGAAAGGAAAGGAAAGGAAAGGAAAAGAGAGAATGAAGAAGGAAAGGAAAGGAAAGGAAAGGAAAGGAAAGGAGATAATGAAGAAGGAAAGGAAAGGAAGGGAAAGGAAAGGATGAAGAAGGAAAGGAACGAATTAAGAAAGAAAGGAAAGGAAAGAAAAGGAAAGAATGAAGAAGGAATTGAAAGGAAAGAAAAGAAAAGGAAAGAATGACGAAGGAAAAGAAAGGAACAGGAAGGAAAGGAAAGAAATTAAATCTTTGTTTGGAATATTTTTAATCCCTTTATTCGTTTTTGTAGCTTTTTCATCCACTTTTCACACACTGCCTTCTCCGTTCCCTTCAGAATCAGAATCAGAATCAGGTTTATTGGCCAAGTTTGTTGACACACACAAGGAATTTACTTCCAGCTGTTAGTGACTCTCTGTTAGTGACAGACATTTCATTCTCTCGTCGCCCTGAAACTCCCTGTGACTTTCAGCCAATCAGAAACTAACCTTGATGAAGGACAGAGGACTATAAACACACACACACACACACACACACACACACACACACACACACACACACACACACACACACACACAGAACGTTTCAGTTTGTAAATGAATGAGATATGAATGAATATACATTTTTTAACTAATGCAATATTTGGCATTGCAGTCACTTCTTTAAAAGAAGGATAAAAGAAAAACGGGAATATAAACCAAAAAAGGAAGAGAGAGAAAAAAGGGGGGGGGGGGGGGGTGAGAGACAGAAAGGTGGACAGAAAGACAAAGTACAAATAAAAGAAATCTGAAAAGAAAAAAGGAATGGATTTTTAGTGGGAGAGGAAGAAAAGTGGCAATACTTTTCCACCATAGAAGCACATTGGATGCAGTAAGTAGGTGACTTTTTGTGTGTGTGTGTGTGTGTGTGTGTGTGTGTGTGTGTGTGTGTGTGTTTACCTGGCGGTGTTGAGCAGCGGGTGTTTGGTTCCCACCAGTTTTCGGACGTGCATGGCGACGTTGCTGAGCTCGTCACTGAGCAGACAGCGTAAACTCATGAAGGACGTCGGGTATCCCACGATCTTCTCCGCATCAGACACCACTTTGCTCCAGCTGGACGGGGACGTGCCGGAGAACAGACTCAAGCTCCTCCATCCTCTCCTCTGTGAACCCAGAGAAGCGAGGAGAGCAAGACGAGAACGTGCAGCCATCGTGAAAAAACCTAAAAAGAAAAATTATCAGATTTCTACACATCATATTTCTACTTCCTGCCATCAGTTTTCTACTTCCTTTCCCTTTTCATTGCTCCTTTTCCTTCTCCATCATTCTTTCTTCCTACCATTCCTTAGAACTCCTTCATTCCTCTTTTTTGTAAACTTGGTGCTTTTCCTTTATCTCATCTTTTCCTCTTTCCCTCCACCCTTCTTTCTGTTGCACTCTACATATTTTTTCTCTTTGGTGATTCAATCCTTTCCTCCCATTCTTTTCTTTTTGGGCACACATTATTTTTCTACTTTTTCTTTCTATCGTTTCTCATCCCTTGCTCGTTGTAATTAGCTTTTCTTTTCTCTCATGCACCCTTTCCTTCTCTCTATCTCTTTGAATTTTTCACATTCTTTTTACTCTCTCTTCCCCATCTCCTTTTTTTCTTCCTTTCACCCCCTCTCTCTTTCTGTTTGTCTCTCTTCACTTCTGTGTTTTCCTTTATTATTTATCTGATTCAATTTTTCTCTCTTTGCCATCCTTTTCTTTCTGTCTCTCCCATCTCTCATTTTTCCTGCTTTGAAAGTTTTCCCCTCTTTTCCTTGCACTTATTTTTCCTTCTAGTTGTCTCTTTCTAAAAGGATGTAACTTGTATGAATATTTCAGTCAGTAATGTCAGCTCACCACCACCAACTGTCAGTTTGTACCCAACCGCATTCCGTTATATCCCGCCTCCTGGACCTTGATTGGCTAGAATCTGAGCACGCGCTCTTACCCAATCACAATCCAATACGCGCTTTAACACTAACCAATCGTAGCACGACATGCCTGAAAACAGTTGCGACATAAAATAAGTCATGTAAAAACACACGCGACTGTCACCCTCAATGTCACCTTCTTATTGAATGAAACGCATCTGGTTTTCAGCCCGAAATCGCCTCCTGTCATTAAACAGTACTTCCGCTTTAATTCCCAGCTGACAGTCCACTCAGACAGGCTTTAAGGGAGGAAAATGAACGGCTTTCTGAGGAACTACTAAAACCATATATGCACCAGAGCGGCCATCTTGAATAGACACGCTTTACGGCATGTCGCAAAAGCGCATGGGAAGACCCAATTTGGTGTCTGCTCACGGCATTGGGAATATATCATTACTCAAATAGGCGAAAATACAGATTTAGTTTCTTGTCAAAATATTAATATCCTGATATATATATATATATATATATATATATATATATATATATATATATAAACTTCAAAGGTCTTTTTGTGTTAAAAAAAAATAATAATAATTTTAATATACTTTGTATGGTGACTTGTTGCACTAATCACACACATCCAAGTGTCATTATTATTATGGGAGTCACGTGATAAAAGAACGAACGACTCATGACCAGAGGACTCATGAGATGAACGACTCAATTCTGTTTCCTGTACTTAGCCTACAAAGATTTTGCTTTGCTCATGTGCGTCCAGTAAAAAATGAACGAATCACTTTTTGAGACCCGTCGACTCGTGAATTTTTGGACTTGGACATGGAAAACACCTGTGTCTTGTTGGTAATATGATAGTACTGACGCTTGCTGATGAAGATGCACCAACAGTGTGTAATTCTCCATTAGTCTGAGGGATGTGACATTCTGGCATTGAGTATACACATTTAAAACACTTCACCCTCTTTCAGAAGAAAACTCCAACCATTTACTCACTGTCAATAGATGGATGGACAAGGGGATAGTATGTGTGAAGAAACAAAAACAAACTATTTAATGCTACTGTAGAGCAAGACACACCACTAGGGGAGGGACATTTGCCTTGTAGTGTACATTTAGTTGGGCAAATACAAGACTAGTTCAGGATGAGTCATGAAATGATTGAAATTGTTCGAGATATCCAATTAATTATCGGATGAATAACCCCCCAGTTTGTGGGTGCTGCCCAAAAAAAAGTTATACAAATACAAAAACTAAATGATTGTGATTTTAACGGCTTCATATAAACCTCAAATTGATCGTTTGTCACAAATTGTAATGGGTTTATTGATTAACACTGAGCAGATGTGCATCCCTTGTGTCCTGGGTTTGATTTAACAAGTTATAAATCATATAAATCTGAAAAGCAAACAGATCGTGGAGATTCACTCAGCAGGACACTTGGCATTGAGCAAGACAGGCACACACACACACACACACACACACACACACACACACACACACACACACACACACACACATACACACACACACACACATCTCTATAATGTATCTCTATGTATCTCTATAACCAATGCCAATGTGATTCACATCTCGATGCATAGCCAACGCTATGCTACATTAAAGATACATATAAAGCAGCTACCGATGCGATGTGATACGATTCGCCCATATTACGATGCAGTAAGACCCAATTTTTATTCGAATTCAAAACAGTGTGATTTATTGCAATATGATGCAATGGAAAAAATATGATGCTATCCAATTCAATATGGTACAGACAGCAAATCATCAATTTAAAAAAGTTTTTTCTGACTTCTAATGCATGGCCCTTTCACACACAACCCTTTGTAGTGCAAAATAAATAAATAAATAAAACCAAATGTTCTTTTCCTGTTTTGTCTCCAGGAAGATGCAGCTCTACCTCTGCCATGTAAATCTATATTTTATGTGACTCTCAGGACGTCCTTCAGTCTCCGTAGTATTGTGATACGTCATATCACAATGCGCTTGAGAAACAGTTTAGCGCTGATCTACATATCAAATATTGGTCACAAATTACTAGTCGCTTTCTAAATAAAGGTATAGTGCATCTACGAATAATTATATATAAATGAATCATTTTTTACAGATGCAAATATGTAAAAAAAAACGATTCATCACGATACAAATGCCAACTTCTATCCGATGCACACTTTTTAAATCGATGCACCACATAGACAACTTTTATGCCGATGCACCAATAGGAATCAGTGTATTTTAACATCCCTATTACACACACACTGGGAGGAAGGGAAGACTACATAATGGAAGCACGACACACACACACACACACACACACACACACACACACACACACAACCCACCAGCCAGATTCCTTTGAAATTTAGTAAATTTGACCTTTTATTTCAGATTGGGTTTCTTTAGTCTAATTAACTACACATGCCGTTTACCTTCTTAAAGCAGCGGCTCAGGATTCTTTTATTAGAGAGAAGCGTGGTTGATCCGATTACACTGAGGGAAGATGTTTTTTGTCCTGTTTTGGTAAAACTGTTCCATTCTTTACACATGTGTGCTTTCTCATTACCGTCACCCTCAAGACCCTCTGAGACAGAACAAGGTTCATATGTATTACTTCTTTATTGGATGCTTCGATTAAAAAAATCATAATAGTGTGACAGTCATAATCTAGAGTGCAAAACTCTTAATCTATAGTCTGAAGGTCATAATCTACATTGTTAAGATCATAGTCTATGGTGTAAAGCTCACCATCTATGGTAAAGATCATAGCCTATAGTTTAAAGCTTGTAAATTATAGTCTAAAGCTCATTATGTAGAGTAAAAAGTCATAATGAGTAAAAGTCATAATCTATAGAGTAAAGGTCATAATCTATAGTGTGAAGCTATTAATTTAGTGTAACGCTCTTAATTTATAGTATTAAGATTTGAATCTATACTGTAAACTCTTAATCTATAGTGTAAAGGTCATAATCTATAAAGGTCATAATCTATAGTCTAAAGCTTTTACTCTTTAGTGTAAATGTCACAATATGTAGTGTAAATCTCTTAATATAAAGTGTAAAGCTCTTAATCTATAGTGTACGTCTCTTAATCTATAGCGTAGAGGTCATAATCTATCATTGTAAAGCTTTTACTCTATAGTTTAAAGGTCATATCTATAGTGTAAAAACTCAATCTATAGTAAAGATCATAGTCTATAGTGTAAAGCTCTTAAACTGTTGTGTAAAGCTCATAATGTAGAGAGTAAAAGTAATAATCTACAGAGTAACTGTCAGGGATCCACCTGCCACGCCCCCCTTTGGTGGCTCTCTATGCCTCCGCTCTCCCTAGAGCTCCAGGTTTAACCACACACACCTGGAGCTCATCACCAATCATGCCTCCTCTCTCTCTGGAGCTCCAGGTTTAACCACGCACACCTGAAATGCATCATCACTCCACCCCACTCCTACATAAACCCCTCACTCACATCCACTCGCCGTTCGTTATTGCATGTGTTGGACTCTACGTATGGCTGGATATGTGGGTTCTTTGTTTCCCGTTCTATTCGGGTTCCGCTATCCGGTACCGGCTTCGCTTCTCCTCCGCGCATCTCCGATCCGCTACGCTTCTCCCCAAGCATACCTCGGACTCTCTCAAAGGACTTGTGTATGCGTGAGTGCGTGTGTGTGAGTGTGTGTGTGTGTGTGTGTGTGTGTGTGTGTTTGCGCGCGTGCGCGCGTGTGTGTGTGTGTGCTGGTGTATTTCTCTCTCACTCACTCTTGTCATTAAACCTGAGCGAGCTGTATTCCGGCGTCCGCCTCCTGTTTCACTCGCACCCTGACAGAATAACGAACCCCCCGAAGGGGAATATACAAAAAAAAAAAAAAAAAGAAAAAAAAAAAGGAAAGATGATCGGATTACCGCCGTGGTCCCGGTGCGAACCGAACCTCGGAGGAAGGATTCGCTCCGCCGCGATGAAGCGGCCGCCAAGCTCCGCCCCGGGAAAGACCCTGACATCTGCTGCCGTTTCATACGATTCGTGCTCGGCAGCGCCACGCCCCCTTGGTGACGTCACGGGATTCCCGGCTCGCTTCTCCGGCAAAACGGCAGAATGGGGCAGATTTTTACGGCGTGTTGGTGGATATGTGGAGTCGAATTCAGCCTCCTACATAGCGGAAGGAGCAAAGATCACGCTCCACATCTCTCTGCTGTCTGGGGAATCCCTCTCTCTAGCCAGCAAGTTGTAGAGTACGACTGGAGGCGAGTTCGGCTCGTGCGCCCGGTTTATCCAGCTTCTCACCAGGGAACTAGGGATGGTCACCGCGGATCTCCACCATCTCTCTCCCGCTCCCGAGAGCACGGATCCGCCCCAGTGCTCCCCGGAGAGCTCGGTTCCACACCAAAGTCTCCCGGAAGGTACCGTTCCGCACCAGGACCTCCGGGGGATCTCCGCCCTACTCCAGACCCTGCTCCAGGCCCTCAAGGACGGCTCTGCTCCGCCCCAGGACCTCCAGGACGGCTCCGCTCTGCCCCAGGACCTCCAGGAGATCCTCACTCTGCTCCAGGATCTCCAAGAGAGCGCAGCTCCGCCCCAGGGCCTCCAGGTGAGCGCAGCTCTGCCCCAGGACCTCCAGGTGAGCTCCTCTCCGCTCCAGTGTGTCCAGGCGAGCTCAGCTCCGCTCCAGGACCTCCAGGAGAGCCCAGCTCCGCTCCAGGACCTCCAGGAGAGCCCAGCTCCGCTCCAGGACCTCCAGGAGAGCTCAGCTCCGCTCCAGGACCTCCAGGAGAGCTCAGCTCCGCTCCAGGTCTCCACAGAGAGCTCCTCTCCGCTCCACGGAGTCCCCGAGAGCTGCTCTCCGCTCCACGGAGTCCCCGAGAGCTGCTCTCCGCTCCACAGAATCCCCGAGAGCTCCTCTCCGCTCCACGGAGTCCCCGAGAGCTCCTCTCCGCTCCAGCATGTCTCCACAGAGAGCTCCTCTCCGCTCCAGCATGTCTCCACAGAGAGCTCCTCTCCGCTCCACAGAGTCCCCGAGAGCTCCTCTCCGCTCCACAGAGTCCCCGAGAGCTCCTCTCCGCTCCACAGAGTCCCCGAGAGCTCCTCTCCGCTCCACAGAGTCCCCGAGAGCTCCTCTCCGCTCCACAGAGTCCCCG
>JAAIIK010000049.1:2517483-2530283 GCA_014706435.1 Silurus glanis | reverse complement strand
TGCAGTGACTGTGTGCACGCGTTTTCGTGTGTGTTTGTGTGTGTGTGCATTTAAGAAAGTGAGAGAGGACGAGAAAGGAAAGGAAAATTTGGAAGTCATGTCCCCACCACACATAAAAAGATGAGAAAGGATTCTAACTGAGGGTGATGTTAAAATTTGATAGCATAATTGTCACTTTTCCCAACCTAGAGGTTTATTTTGTTACGAGGATGTAGAACTCTCTCTCTCTCTCTCTCTCTCTCTCTCTCTCTCTCTCTCTCTCTCTCTCTCTCTCTCTTTCTCATCTCTCTCTCTTTCTCACACACACACATCTAAGTTTAAGTACTGAGAAATGAATTGACTTTGTAGCACATCATGATGCACTGTTAATCTTGCTGACCTAAAACATTTACATGCTGTATGTTGTGTGTTTTTTTGTTTTCCAGGTGTGTGACTGGTGCAAGCACATCCGCCACACTAAAGAGTATTTGGATTTTGGTTCAGGCGAGAGAAGACTCCAGTTTTGCAGTGCTAAGTGTCTGAACCAGTACAAGATGGACATCTTTTATAAAGAAACCCAGGCAGCTCTGCCTGGTGGACTGTGTAACCCCATTTATCCGGCCGTAGACGGAAAAACAGAAGCTAACACCGGGGTCCAACTTTTGACCCCTGAATCTTGGAACACACCTTTGGGTGAACTAAGACCCCGCAAGGCACCATCGCCAGGGGCAACAACATCCGGGGCTGGATACTCAGGATCTGCGTCGCCCTCTGATTCCAGCGCCACAGGTTCTGCATCTTCATCATCCTCGTCCTCAATGAAAATCCCTACACCAAGGCCACACGAGAGTCCAACATTACCCCCACCACCACCTCCTCTGCCACCACCCCCTCCCACTGGAATTCACCCTCCACTGGGTGTAGTGCCCAATGGAACTCATCCAATGGTCATGACACACCGTGGCCCTGTACCTCTTCCATTTTTTATGGAGCACCAAATGATGCAGCAAATCCGCCCTCCCTTCCTACGCCCTCCTGGCCTCAACAGCCCCCTTTCTAATCCCATGATTCCTGGAATTGGGCCACCTCCTCCACCTCGAACCTTGGGTCCACCATCTAGTCCCATGCACCGACCCCTACTTTCACCCCATGTCCACCCCTCTTCCACCCCCACTTTGCCGGGTAACCCTCCTGGAATAATCCCCCCTCACCCAGGTGCCCACATTCCTGGAATTCCCTTTCCTCCGGTTAACATTATGCCACCTGGGCCTATACCAATGCCACCAATGATGAATTTTGGCATGCCATCACTGGCACCATTAGTGCCCCCTCCAATGCTCTTAGTGCCGTATCCTGTAATTGTGCCATTACCAGTTCCGATTCCCATCCCTATTCCGATACCAATTAGTCCAAAGACATCAGGTGATCGCCCTGGAAATGATGGGATGCTTCCGGAAGTTTCTGGTGAGCACAGTGATTTGCAGGACTCTCCCTTCTCTCCAAGTTCATCCAGAGAAGGAGGACCTCATAAGCAGAATGCCTCTAACTCAGATGTGCTGTCCCCCAGCATTTCCAGTCAGATGGAAAGGCACAGTATGAGCTTGATTAAAACGGAAAATGCTGGAAATTCCAGTTCATCACATCCAGGCTCTCCTACAGAATCACCAGCAAATGGAATAATTGACTTGACAAAAAACCGACGGTCACGGCAGCAGCTAGTGATCCAGAGAGCCGCACCATGCTTACAGGTAAAGCCTGAGCCTGAATCTACCACACATACTGGGCTTAACAGGTCCAGAGTGGGTGAATGTGAAATGAGTGAGAGAGATTCCTGCAGCACAGGACCATTGGAGGACACACAAAAAGACAGAAACACAGAGCCCAAAAGCCCGCTGAGCATCACTTTGCCTTGTGCAGATCCTTCATTCTGTAGTGCTACACCTCTGCTATCCCAACCGATCACATGCAGCCTTTCTAACCCTTTGGCTAGCACCTCTGTGACAAAAACAGAGCCAGGTACTGCTATGCCTTGTAATGTGATTGTCAATGGCAGCTGCAACATGCCGCCACTAGAACTCAAAGTCCGGACACCCCCTCCAGAACAGCGCCCTGCTGTGGAAATAAATCGAAGGACAGCCACACTCTGTGATGAGCCAGCTGAGGGAGAGGACCTAAAGGAAAACAGCTGCTCAGCCATTGAGAGAACCTTATCCGAGCAGGCTGTAGCACCTGGCCGTGTTGGAGAGGAAAAGTCCCAAGAAGCAGAGGATGCTGCGTCTGGAGCAGATCATGCATACGCCTTGCCTCTCATGCCTAAACCGGGCTGTGTCATTCAGCCTGTGCCAAAACCAGCAGATAAGACGGCAGCCATTTTACCGTGCGGCCTGGAAGCACCATTATCAGCGGTGGGAGCAGCAGACATGGAGCCACCATTGAAAAGGAGGTGCTTGCGCATCCGCAATCAGAACAAGTGAAGAGTGAGAAAGCTTGCAGGTTAATCACTTACTAGTTTTTGGTCAGTTTAATTTCAGGCTTGTTTTAACATTAAAACATTGTTAGCAAGATTAAGATTCAAATTAAGATTAAAATGGTTGCCAGGGGTTGAATGGTGAGGAAATAAGTGCCAGATTGTGCCAGTGTGGTTGGTCAGAATTTTCCATTCGGTTAAGTGCAAGAAATTATTAAAAAGGCTTTGAAATGTTAATTATTTTAATTACCTTTAAATTTGGGAGCAGATTTGGTGTGGCAGAGGTGAATATAAGACATAAATTGTGTCGCTTTCAGAATATGGAATAATTTGTTCTTTTTCTGCTCTCTCTCTCTCTCTCTCTCTCTCTCTCTCTCTCTCTCTATTTTGCTCTCTCCCTCTGATAGACACTTACATCTCACCAAAGGGACAACAGCACAGCACTGCAGCAGATAACATCAGTCCACCAATCAACTTCAACATCTCTACTCCTCCATAAACACAAACATGTTTCAGTTAATTGCACTTCCCACAAATATCATCTCAGAACCGACTGAACCAATGGATTACTTTTACAGGACGGCTTTTCGATTGACTTTTTATGCTCCCCTTTTCTCATCGCTATTTAGTAATGTTCTATCCACATGGATGCAACTCCCTCTACAGGACTGGTGCAACACTGCAGTGCTATGGATTGTGATAGAAATAAAGAGTTTGGATTAGGCCAAAACACTGGTGATTAAGCCAAAACAGCGATCATGAGAAGTCCCATGGACTGCCAATGAAATGTGCAAAAGACGGACAGGACCAGTTCCTGAACAGGCCCGAAAGCAGGCCTCAAACATGGCCATAAACATCACGCCTGCCACTCATGCGTGCCCATAGGTGACAGACAAGTATTTGCTTGTTTTTGGTATTCAGACAAGTCTGTCTTGTCTATATGAGGTAAAAAAGAAAGAGCTGGAGCTCTGAGATGCCCTGGGTGTCACACTTTAGATGGATAGAGTGCCAAGAAAGTAATGAAAAAGGTCACTGTGGTCACATCCTTTAGTGGCATCTCTCTTTTTTTAACTTCTACTTCTCTCTTTGGCACCACCAGCAAAACACTTGTTTCTCTGTATCCATTCTGGCCAACAGAATGGTCTGAGATGTTAAAAGTACTCCCCCTGCTGGAACAGACTAGACATAGAAAGAAAATTATGAGGGGGGTTGAAGTGCTCATGAAATTGAATATTTATAGACAGTTTGCTGTTGCTAGTTATGGTTGTGTTTAAAAGGGAAGGATGTGCAATGTAAACTTTCACCGAGGCATGGATGACAGGGTAGAACCTTCATTAGATAAGTTACACCAGAATTTGAGGTCTAGCCTCCAACCTAAACCCAGCGATCAACAGAGCGACGTATATGCCAAACACTATTTTTACAATATTGGCATAAAATGCAACACACTTAGTGGTGCTCCAGGGTCCTAGAGTCCAGTATAGTTGGGTGATTTCTCTGCACAAACATACCTATTAAACCCGATAAATGAGTGAACTTGGGTGTCTTTGTGGCAGGGAATTAAGAGGCTCTACTGGACTCCAGTTCTTCTACTACTATAGTGGCATAGCTCAAAAAATCTTGTCATTATGTATGCTAGCCAAAAGAGATAATGAAAAATATATAGGCCTGGAATTTAACATTCAGTTCAGTCCCACTAATCAACTACAATCAATCATACGTTGGTTGAACTTTCAGCATGATGGCTGAGTAGCAGTCTAGGTGTACCAAGGTCTGTCATTTATAGTGCCACAAATTAGTTATAATGCTGTTATTTTTTCCTTTATGATTTTGCCAACTTGCTGATTTTGTTGAGTGGCCATGATTTTGCTATCCCAAGCAGAATTTTTGTTTCCTGCCTTTATCGAGTTGATCAGATTTGTAGACAAGACATGCTGTTGTTGGAAGAAATGTCACAATCTGCACACACATATGGTTCAGATAGAAATGGAAAAGTGTTTGGTCTCAAAGCATATGGTTATCAGATCAGTCTATATAAAGTTTAGACAAGAAAGCAACCGTGAAAAGGAAAGAGATCAAGAAACAAACCAGTAAAGTTCAACTTTAAACCAACAACATGGCGATTTACAGCTTTGTAAGAGTGCAACTCAAAGCCTGTAGTGTGTGTGTGTGTGTCTCTGTGTGTGTCTGTGTAGATGTGAGGTTTTGTTCTTGCCAAGAACCTGAAGGATTTCACTCCATTATAATTTCCCTACATCATTAGAAAAGAAAAAACTGGATGTCAAAAAAGAGTGGCAAGAAATGATGTGAGGAAATCGTCAAGGTCATATAGACATTTGCCCCAAACCTTGAGGCTCTCTAATGGAAAAGATCTCCCATTTTACCTGAGAGCTTGAGTTCCTCAACCAGTTTGGTGTTTCTCAGTGTATTAATTTAAAATTTCTTCTTCAATGTCTGCTTTAATCAGTCCCCCTGACATCAATTGAAATTCCCACCCAATTTTTTTCCTTCTTCCATCTGTCTGTATCTCCATCCTTACTTCCCAATTGGATGTGGAATTAATTGCATTGGCTATTTTGGGGAATTTCTTTTTTTAAAGGCGTCGTTCACCTTAACACTGAACTGTAAACTGAACTTATGGGGACCGAAAGGTTCTCGCAGTAATGCGAGGACACACATCCACACACACACACACACACACACACACACACACACACACACACACATTCAAACAGTAGTTTCTAAACTGCCAATCTTATTACAGTTTCAGTGAATTTTTCCTTACAGCAGACAGTCTCTAGTGAAGTCCCAGTATCTGTGAGATTAGTGTGTAAGCAGGATGCGAAACACAAGAACACACAATCTGAATATGTGAAAGGGTTTATTGGAAGTCTGGCAACAGCCCAGTCTCATTCACAAAAATGTAAAAAAAAGTGCTGAAAAATAATTTTGTAATAAATTTTTTTTAGGTTTATTCTCTTCACATAATTGAAAGAGCACCAACTAACACATGCAATAATATATTTAATTCCCACACCTTTTACCCCCATTTTTATTTCACACACCATATCTGTTACGTACAAACATTTCACAAAATTGACTAGAAATCAATACAAAAAAATCAGTAAAAATCATTCGCTCTCATAAACAGTAGACATACAAACCCAAACACTCCAGCACCTCTCGGATAACGCTGAGACCTGAAATATTGTATATTTGTGAGGGTGCGTGTGTGTGTGTGTGTGTGTGTGTGTGTGTGTGTGTGTGTGACCTTGCTATTGTAATCTGATTCATGCAGACTGGACAGATATAACTCTGAAACTAAACCCTGCTGTAGTGTCTGTGGTTTCATGCAGACAAGACAATGACACCAGCATAAAAAAGTGTGTGTGCTTGTGTGTGTGTGTGTGTGTGTGTGTGTGTGTGTGCGTGTGCGTGTGCGTGTGTGTGTGTGTGTGTGTGTGTGTGTGTGTTTTGCAAAAGCAAGTGCTGTCCTTGATAAGCAGGAACAGCCAGAGAAAGAAAGGCTTCAAGGAAAGATTCACGCACTGTGGGCTCTCGACAAATCCAAACAAACCAAAGTGTGTTACATAAGAAACTCTATTGTGTCTATTAAAATGCCACTTATGTCATTTTTGTGGCTTTACACTGAGAGATTATACAGTATTTGTTTATTTTTGCTCCTCTGTTAGTATTTAAGGCCAGCAGCTCGCAGGAATATTAACAGTAATGCTACATGAACCTTTTTTATTTTTTATTATTTTACGAATCTAAAAGGCCGTTTAAGATCAATAAAACCGTTTATTTTATGATGCTAGATTTGTGAACTGAAACTAGAAACCATGCGCTAATCACTCATTTATTACCGATATATTTGGTAAATAGTAATGAGTTTTTCGTAAAAATCTGAATAACTGAAAGCTTTTGTAAACTTCACAGAGTACCGCTGTTGTTTTGACAACATTTCCACATGTAATCGCTGCATGTAAGAAAACGTGAAAACATGTAAGAAAACTAGCTAGCCACCTTTGATAATAGCCGCAGTGGTTATTAACAGGCTTTGTTGTCATGGTACCACCGTACGTCAACCCCGGGCCCATTCTATATATGCTGATACTAAATTATTTGGATAAGTTTTGGATTTGGATCGTCCGTTTGACATAATTCTGGATTTTTGTTGTTTATTAAAGCTGCTGATGGATTTTATTACCAGAATTGATACCTGTTCAGGTGTTTTTTTTTTTTTTTTAAATATTATACATTAGCAGTCAGAAACTTTTATATCCACATGTTTGAAGATGAATCAAAGCTTGAAAGGCTAAAATCTTGGTCCACAGAGAATGCCGGTAACGTGGTAATTGTGGAATATTTGTGAGCCTGACCCCAGGACAGGAGCATCTCAAATAAAAGTACAGTTACAAAGTACAAAATACAACTCTACAATGTGGTAGTTCCACCACCCACCCACTCCAATTTAATACGGAAGAACAACCAGCGACCAATTAGAAAGTCATTTGGATTTGGATTTGGAATTAACACTCGATTGCATTCAGAAAGTGTGAGTGAATCAGGTTCTAAGTGTAGAGCCGGACTCGCAACATTAACGGGATAAATAGAAACAGATAGTGTTATTGGTGGACTATCAGTGCACAATATACAAAAGTGTTGTGTCTGTGAAGATTCTCAGTCATCCAGGTGCAGTAATCTGGAAGTTGAATCATGTCAACTGGACTTCTATCCATTATCAATCCAACCAGATCCAACCAAATAGAAGCCCAGTTGACATGACACATAACTTCCAGATACAAAAGGTTTGTCTTTTCTCCTAAGTTCACACAGTGGGCATAAAACACATTGTACACAAAAGTGTCAACTAATCAAATTGAATTTTTCCCCTAATTGTGTTTAAAAGCCAAAAAGTGAGTCTCGCATTGCCACCAAGTGTGATTGGAATAACATTCGGGTTTGACATGTTCTCTTCCGCCATCGTTCAAGAAATATATGTAATCAGTGAGAGAGCCCTGTGTTGTCTTTTAGTACCTTACATTGTGAGAATTAGATCTTCTTGTCGTAGTTTGTCTTATTTATTTAATTTAAGTTATTGACGCTTCACTACAGATGAATCGTCTTTTTTTTATGTACTTTCCAAAAATCTCCAACATGCTGCGAAATGACCAAATTCTGGCCACACAAGCATGTGACATGTCAAAACACTCAGCACACTAGGGAAGAGTAAAAATAACGAGGAACACGTGACGTAGCTGAACACATTTCACAAGGAAATTAACATGTCGAGTAACAATCACATTTGCTTCAGGACAATTTTATTTTCAGTTATTGACCCTTTGTTACAAATTAATAATTTTTTATTTACTTTCCAAAAATCTCAGACAATCTCAGATTTTTTTTTTGCTGGTTTTACAAAGCAGCTGAACTGAATTTCAGCAATCACAGTAAAACACACCATGCTAGTATTTTGTTGCATTACATTATTATCATAGTCTTGAGCGTATTTACGGTATGCCTACTACTACTACGGCTTTTTTCATTAACATTAACAGAATATGAACGCTTTCCTTGGTGCCACTAATCGTGTTCTCTGAAATTTGCGTCGTCATATCAATGGTCCAATACAAAATCTCAGCATTTGTACCATCTGATGAATTATAAGCAGCGTGTCATTTGAACAAACACTATCACAACACGTGATAAAACGTTAGCCAGTTCATCATGAAAGCTACAACGTAACATCAAAATGCTAAACTTTTTTCTGTCAGAGTTCTGACGGGGTTCAGAAGGTTAGATGTGACTACACTGTATTGATTAATCAGGTCTGGACCTAAGTTTTTGGAGCATTGTGTGTTCCGCAGGCCAGACGTCATACAATCAAGCTGTACAAGCCACCAAGAAATCACCCACAGCCAGAGTTATGCAACCACAAACCCTTACAAACTCTTAGTGCACTCTGTGAAGCGGACAATGATGAAAAAAAAAAACATTCAAATAAACACACAATTTTTTGTGAAAAAAAATTTTGCAGGTGAAAAAAGCTGCCTTAACTGTCGCTTCTGCTGTCCAGCAGTCTGATGTTACAAATCGTACACTTTGGAAAAAAAAAAAAAAAAAAAAAAAGAGAGAGAACAAAAACAAAAATTACACACACATACACACACACACAAAAAGAATGACCTAAAAACTAAAAAACATCCTCATGCTGATGTATATATTGCTTTTCTCCCTTCCATTGAATCTACTGAATCATTTGCGGAATGCAAGGACTAATCAAAAGTTTTTGTCTTTTCTTTTTCTTCTTGGACATACCAAAACAATATCCCACTCTGTTCTAGTTTGTGGTCAATGTTGTAGCCACTCGGTAGCGAATCAAAGGGATCAAATCTCGAATCACAAATCGCTAAAGTGACACCAAACTTCTGTCAACTTTGATTGTTTGTATTTCACACAACATCCCCTAATGCTCACTCCGTCCGTGTAAATCGTACTCGCAAAACATTTTATAGTATTATTTATTAATGACAAGTGTTTGCATTCGCAAATAAATTAAGAAAAACAGAAGGAACGTGGCTCTTTGAACAGGGTAGCCTGAAGAGAGGCATTCGGTCCACGTTTATTCATTTCTTTTCTAAATGAAGAAAAGGAAAACAGCAGGAATAATAATGATAATGATCTTTTTTGTCTTTTTATTATGAAATTGTTATATAAAAAAAAAAAAAACTTGTTGCCAAGATTGCTTTTAAAAACAAATGTATCTTTTTTGTCTTGTAACAGTATTTGTTTTAAACTGAATAAATAGAGGCAAACGCAATATTTTTTCATCTTGCTTTGGATGTGTCTTTATGTGTTTCTGTGGGGTTTTATAACACTGGTCTGGGCTTAGTTCTTAATACTTCAGCTTATTGCCTCACAGTGGGGTATAGTAGAGGTGCCTATAATAGTATAGTATAGTATAGTATGGTATAGTATAGTACAGTACAGTATAGTATGGTATGGTATAGTATAGTACAGTACAGTATAGTATGGTATGGTATAGTATAGTATAGTACAGTACAGTATAGTATGGTATGGTATAGTATGGTATGGTATGGTATAGTATAGTATAGTATAGTATTGTATAGTATGGTATTGTATAGTATAGTATAGTATGGTATAGTATAGTATAGTATAGTATAGTATAGTATAGTATAGTGCCCACACTTTTTTCTATGAAGGGCCAAAAATCTAACTTAATTGAGGGCTGTAGGCTGAAAGTAAATGTTGCCCTGTTATCCAACTCTATTATATCAAAATAAAAGTTGCCATGGTTCCCCTCAATTATGGTTTCATAATATTTAGTAATAAATAAATAGAAAGCATGACTGTTTCTTTTCAGTGTTGTAGTTCTGTGATATTTACAGTACGATAAAAACATAGAAACAATCCAGTTTATAGTACAATAGAGTTCAATACCTAATACAGCTATTTGTTAAAAAGCGTTATACCAATAAAAATTAATTGAATTTAATTAAATGACATGCAAATAAGAGTCTACAAACAGTATATTAGTGATATTATTACACAGGCACAATCCAGGGTTTCTGCACTTCATTACTTGGGAATTTCACTTGAACTCTGCAAATCGTCCATTTTGACAAATAAAATTACAAGATTGATAAAGAAATGGTGTTTATAACATAGATCGAAGAGATAAGCCATTTCCCCCACTTTTTCCCTTTTAATATATGGCACGGCCCAATCAAAGCTCAATACAGGCCACTTTGGCCCACGGGCCCTGGTTTGGTTATTCCTGGGTTAAGGAAATATCTGCACTCATGGAACACTACTCAGGCAATCAAATCAGTGAAGCAGAAATTGTATAAAAAAAGATGATTTGCTGAACATTTTGCAGCGATTTGTGTACAAAATGTATGTAAAATTTTTTTGTTGAAGTACAACTCATATTTATGGAAGTCCTAAGAGGCCATGCATTATTTATTTCTTGTTTTCTCGCTATCACGACATCATTTTCTCGCGATCTCGACGAGTTGTTTTCTCATGACCGCGACTTAATTTTCTCACCATAACAAAAGTTCTCGTGATCTCGACGTAACAAAACTTGTTTTCTCGTTATCACGACCCAATGTTTTTGAGGATATTACATACAAATCTTTGTATTTTTATACATTTTTTTCTGCACACTTAAAGAAATGTCTCTAAAGCCAACGTGGATTACAAAATGTTGAATTTTTAAATGATTTTTAAAGGGTCACTCCCCATTGTACACCTAATATACACAAAGGGGGGGGGGGGAATTGGGCATTGGATGCTATATAGCAATTTGGAACACGTCCCATCATGTAAGCTATTAGAAGTGTTAGATATATTTGAGATGTTCGCGGTGATGTTCAAATGCCTCACACGGGCCCAAATCAGGGGGAGAAAAAAAAGCCAAATGAAAATCACAAACTTGGCAACCCGCCGAAGCTACGGATGCCGCTGTGGTCCTCTGACGTGGGCGGAAGAGATTTCAGCGCTTTTCCGCTTATTTGCGAAGTGATTTATTAGGACTCGAGGAGTGTAGAGAAGGATTTGTGTGTGTGTGTATGTGTGGTGGGACAGAAGGACAGGATGGAGGGCGACTTGCTGCTGCTGCTGCTGCATGCCGCAAATTTCAGCACGTTGTTCGTGTGCATGGTGCTGAAGTTGCCCCAGATCGTGGTGCTGATGAAGGCGAAGACGAGCACCGGAGTGAGTTTGAACAGCCTGCTGCTCGAGCTCACCGGGTAAAATCCTCTGATCATCTCATACACACCACTGCACTGACACATGCATGGGGAATTCTGCATTGTTGGGACCTTTTTTTAAAGCACAAGTTTCAATGGGCTCTTCATCATCATCATCACCATCATCATGGTGCTGATTTGTCACTCGATTGTCATTTTGTTACGAGATGGTCCTCAGTCTTGTCCCACTCTGACATCACCGGGGGAAAGAACCGATCAAGAAGCCCCCCCCAAAAAAAAAGATCAAAATAAAGCTACAATGCACTGAAGATGTTCTAGACTGTGATGTTAGATGTTAATTAGATGTGAGTTATTATATGTGTGCTTTAGGAACCGTTTATTGCGTTATAGCGAGTGTGCCGGTTGTTTCCGGTTGCGCAGGAAATGAGTAGCAGTACAACGGAAAACCACCGCACAACTTCCTGTTCTGGGGTTTCACACTTTTCACTGTGGATAAGACTTAAGTGTATGTTGAGCTCTCGAATGTGATTGGTCAGAAGTTTTCTATTGCAGCATCTTTAACAGTATTTCTCGTTTCCATAGTAACAGCTCATCAGACGTGTGTGTAAATGATGATGTGGTGGTTTTTCTGTTCTGTAACGTTTAGAGAAAGAATGAAAGAGTTGAAGTTATAAGGTTTCCTACAGTCTCCTACAGTTTCCAGGGATTAATTGGTAACAAGACAAGCTGCAATTTCTTTAACAAGGGACGGAAAAGAGAAGCGGGTGAGGGAACGACTGTTTATAGCTGCTATATCGTAAACAAGAACTGACTCGAGAACTGGAACGAACTAACGTATGTTCCACAGCAACAAACATGGCTGTAAATAAGAATATTATTATTATTGTTGTTGTTATTTAGAAGATCAAGAAGATTGACCATTTATAAAGTACCTTTCCTGAGCTCAAGGACGCATCACAGTAAAGATCAGTGCATGAAAATCAACAATCATATGGATTATATATTTGCCCAGACCTGAACAAAAAGCCAATGCAGCTGCATATATTGGTTTCATTAAAATTCTGCAAACAAACACATCCATAACAAAGAACACAGGGATTCTGGTAATACTGGGAGAATAAATAGGTTTTGAGCTGGGATTTAAAGTCCTAGGAGTGAGTTTCATAGCTTAGGTGCCATAATAGAAAAAAAAAATCCTGGCCCCACTGACGAAAGATGGGATCTGGGAACAACAATATGCAGAAGGTCAGAGTGACTGAGTGAGAATATAAGGAGAAAGTAGCTCAGAATGAGGATAAAAGTGTTATTGATTTTAAGATTTCAAGATTTTTATTTGTCGCAAACATAGAAAGGGATAGATAGAAGGGACTATAAAATGAGAAAAAAAAAAAAAAAATATATAAATATATAAATAATAAAAAAATTAATAAATAAATAAATATATATATATAAATATATATACACACTTGCAATCAGAAATATTCAACCCCTAAAGAGTTTGAAGGATTTATAAATAAAAATATTTTCCAAGTGCAGGATTCTGCTTTGGATGGCTTCTTAATGAGTTTAGTGATACATAAAATCAACACAGAAAATGTATGATGTAGTATTTTTGT
>JAAIIK010000049.1:2500701-2512891 GCA_014706435.1 Silurus glanis | reverse complement strand
CTGGTATTAAAAAAATAGTGTAAATATAGTTGTGCAAAACTGAAGTACAAAATGTAATGAGGTATAACACACCAAAAATAGTAACAGTAACAGCGAATATTTAAGGTGCTGTGTGCAAATGCAGAATGAACACGAGGATGATGAATGGAGAACTGAGCACAAGAGATTTGAGATCATTTAGATGGGCACGCTCACATTAAAATGTCTGATAGCTTGCGGGAAGAAGCTCCTCCTAAAACTCTCAGATTTGACCATCAGACAGCGGACGCGCTTGCACAGGTAGAACAGGTAGTTAATTGCTGTGGTATAAGTGGAATACAAATTTGAAGTAAAAATATCTGTTAATTGAGAAGTTTTCTCTCTCTTTCTCTCTCTCTTTTTCTCTCTCTCTCTCTCTCTCTCTCTCTCTCTCTCTCTCTCTCTCTCACACGCTCTCTCTCTTTGTAGGTTTATAGTCTTTGTCTCCTATCAGATGTACTATGATTATCCTCCTCCTACGTACCTGGAGTATCCCATCCTCATTGCACAAGGTGAGAAGCGAATGACCTGTATGTTATTTGGTCTAATGGTGTGTAAGAGAGTGTATGTGTGGGTGTTTAACATTCTACTAAATTTCTCTATCTTTGTCTGTGTGTGTGTGTGTGTGTGTGTGTGTGTGTGTGTGTGTGTGTGTTTGATTGCAGATGTGATTCTGATGATTCTCATCCTGCACTATAATAGAAACATGAAGCACAGTCTTATCTACGTGGCCATGTATCCTTAGATACACACACACACACACACACTCACACTCACACTCACACTCACATTGCATGACCCCAGGCCAGCTGCTCAAAAAAAAAAAAATAGTAGCTTATTTGTTAAATAAATAATTAAAAAAAATTTTTTTAAAAAAAAAAAAAAAAAAATTTATCAAAAAAAAAAAAAAAAAAAAAAAAAAAAAAAAAAAAGAATATTCATTTTAAATTTAAATACTTCAACACACACCTAAAGCCATTTACCCTCAAATAGAATGACAAAATAAGACTCTGGAATGATTGACAGCTGTGCACTGAAGGTGCTTTGAACTGGATTCCCTGGAAGCTCCGCCCATTTTCCTGCTATTTAATTTGAATTAAGTTTCAACCAGCACTCTCATCTTGTTTCAGCTCGCCTCGATTTTCCTGCTTGAAAGTTCCAGCATTTTGCGGGATTATTGCGTCACATTTTTCCCAAGCTTGAGAATCGTAACTATTTCTCATTTAAAGATTACTGTGGTTAAGTGTCCTCGCCTCAGTTCAGACTCCTTAACGCCACTCTACCAGGTTTGTAGGCGGCTGGAAACTACTCACCTTGGAGAAATGGGTCATCGACATGGCCATGGTGAGAACATCTGCCAACATCTGTTTATAGTATAAATACAGACTTGATAAATATAAATATTTAGTAAGCATTTTAGACCTGAGATTTTCAGCTTTTATGATTATTTTTGGCAAATGTACTAGATTCAAACGTACTAGTCTGAATCTCTCATTCAAGTGAACTACAGAAGCACACAAAACGGGTGTAACGGTACACAAAATTCATGCTTCGGTACGAACCTCTTTTTTCAAGTCACAAAACAACTTGTCCTTTTTTTTATTTTTTATTAACATGGTTTATTATTATTTAACATTTGTGAACATCGACAGTTTACATTTTTCAAAACAATTTTAAATAAAATGTCTGCTTGGTTCATATAAAAAATGAAATATATACAAATTGAATAAATCAAATGAATACAATATACATTTTGAAATATATTGATTCAATTGAGTAGGCGATTTAAATTAGCACAAATTAAGCTGATTAAATAAATGGGGAAAAAATGATTATAGTTTACATTTGTTAGACCCTTTTTGGGTAATACAGATGTGTATATAAGTGTTTGTTTGTGTTTTTTACATTTAATGTTACATTTTCTAAACATATGTCCTACTTAACTGTTCTAAATATTTAATCATACATTAACAAATGTCTGCATTTAAGAAACACACAAGATATTTATTCATTTATTCATAAATAAATTCATTCCTTCCATCCTTCATTCATTCATTCATTCATTCGCTTCCTGGAATTGTCAGGAATTTCTCCTTTTCAGAAGAGAAATTCTTGAAGCTGTACATAAAATGCAAAAGAATCCATATCGTTGGACTGTTGTAAAAACGCTGGCGATGACAGGAAGCGGCATCGATTTCACGCATGTGCAGAACAAAATCTGAGTTTTCGCACATGCAAAGTACAAACCGTGTTTCAGTGACACGAGGCAGAGGCTATAAAACTTGCAGTTTGCCACTTAATATGTTTGAGAAAGAACTCCGATTTTAAGTACCGTAATTTCCGGACTATTAAGCGCACCCTTATATAAGCCGCACCCACTGAATTTGACAAAGATTTTCATTTTTGACATAAATAAGCCGCACCTGTCTATAAGGCGCAGGTGTCTACACTGAAACTAATGAACTTTACACAGGCTTTAACGAAAGACACTAAATGCAATATGTTGCTCTTCTATTAGGAGCATAGCGGTATTTTGGGAATAGCATGTCACTGCATTCTTCCGCTATTACTGCGTGTGTGTGCGTGTGAGACTGAGGTATATGTCCTTATTTTCTGATGCTCATTTCTAAGTTTCTTTGACTAACCCATAACGCTGTTGCCAAAAAAAAATAAAAAAGCACGAGTTTTGGAAACCTGTCTGTGCTTATATGATTTCTGTTGCAACTGGAGTATTAGTGAGCTCTCCTTTCACCCAGACTCAACGCGCTACAACGGCTTGTATCTAAACAGTAGCCTACCTAGTAAGTCATTGTTCACTGTCTTTCACAACTACAGTGGTACCTTGACCTACGAGTGCATTAATGTACGAGTTTTCCGAGGTACGAGCGGTCACTCGGTCGATTTTTTTGCTTTGTTACGCGAGCAAAAAATTGAGGTACGAGCTTGAGACGCTGCTGCTAGATGGCGAAGCGAAGCCAGAAAGCGAAGATTGTGACGAAAATTAAGATAAGCAAAGAAGAAAAAGTAAAAATTTTAAAGTTTAGGGATACGTAGTGTACTGGAGTGATAGTAAAAAACGAGTTTTCCCTCCGCCTCCGCTTATCGCCTCTACCCGACCCCCCCACACACACACACACACCCCACCGGCGTTTTCGTTAGCTCAAGTCGTCTCATCTCCAAGGAAAATACACTGAATAAAACCTTATTATATCTTTACATACTCTTTCTATTATGTTTTTATACAAGATTTGTTATTTAGAAATGTATTTTCCAATTTAATAACATGAAACATAAAAACGGGGTGTCATTTTGAGGGTTGGAACGGATTAATGCCATTTTAAGTATTTTCAATATGGAAAACTGATTTGATGTGCGAGCAAATTGAGATACGAGCTCGTCCACGGAACGAATTAAACTCGTAGATCAAGGTACCACTGTATTTCTCTCGGGAGTTTATCTTTTGTCATCGTGTACGCCACCGGTGAAAGTTTTTTCTCCCGATGCCTTGCAGCTCAGAACACAGGTGAAGTGCGTTTTTTCGTTTCTGTTCGGAAATTTCATTGGTCTAATGTTATGTCGCTCAGTTTTTTGGCTTGACGTTTGTGAAACCGGGAAAAACCCAGGAAAAATCCATAAATTAGCCGCTTCGTTGTTCGTTGTTGATCACAAATGTTGAGCTCAGTAGCTCCTACTTTTATACCAAAGACTGTAGAAAGAACATTACTTATATCCTTATGCTCCAGTACTCATGTTAGTTCTCACTCTCCAGTGTTCTGTATTGTTGAAAGATTTATGATCAAACTCTTGATGTCACCCAAATGAAGATGCGTTCCCCTTTTGAGTCTGGTTCCTCTCAAGGTTTCTTCCTCATAACATCTAAGGGAGTTTTTCCTTGCCACAGTCGCCACGGCTGCTCATCAGGGATAAATGCACACCATTCACCTTGACTGTTGATTTCTGTAAAGCTGCTTTGAGACAATGTCTGTTGTGAAAAGCGCTATATAAATAAACTTGACTTGACTTGACTTGACTAAGCCGTGGGAAAAAAGTAGCGGCTTATAGTCCAAAAAATACGGTATGTTCCACACAAAAAAAAAGAATTGCATTCTTGTAATGATCCTCCAGAATTATTGCCACCTTTGGTAAATATGGTAACACAAGGTGTGGATTATTTGTTTAATATCACACAGAGTTTGAGTGAAATCAAACATCATTATTTTCTCTCCACTGTCTCATCATGTGTGTGTGTGCGCGTGCGTGTGCGTGTGTGTGTGTGTGTGTGTGTGTGTGTGTGTGTATAGAGTGTGTGTACCCTCATCAGTGCCAGCAGTAAACTCCTGCAGCTTCGGTGTCTGTGGAGGTCGAAAGACTCAGCGCAGGTCAGCACTTTAACCTGGGCGTTAGCATCGTACACGTGTTTGGGTGAGTTTATCATTCATCATCTGAAGGTCTGTTTCCTTTTTAAATAAAAAAAAAATAGAAATAATAATGTTTAAAAACCGAAGCAGAATGATTTGGGGAAAATCACTGACTGTATGATCTGTTGGTTTATCCAGCGAGGATCTTCACTACGATGGTGACGACCGGAGACACTCAGGGTGAGGCGGATTTTTTTTTTACATTTTATTTTATGTAATTATCAGGTTTTGGTACTTGTTTATGTTGCTGTTATTATTATTGCCAGTAGTTGTACCATTTAGAGGTCGACCGATAGTGGATTTTACTGATACCGATAGCTATTTTGGATCGTACTTGCCGATTACCTATTAATCAACCGATAGTTAAAAATAGAAAATGCATAAAAAAACAAACAAACAAACCCTATGTAAAATAGTGCTGAACTTTATTTCACAAAAAACAAAAATGTACTGAATCATGAAAATGTGCTTAATTAAATAAATATGAATAGTTGCATTATATTAATAAATATTGAGGAAGATAAAAAGCATGCATTTAAACTGAAACAAAAAAGTAACACAAATAAATAAAGAGTTGTATCCATAATGACTAAAAAAAGACACTTCAAATAAACAGCACATGGTATCAGTGATTCGCCTCTAGAGGCCGCTCTCGTACTGTATGAAGCAACCCGGAAAAACTATAGTTATGGATTTTTGCCTGTAGTTTAAGCAACCGGCAAAACGCGATGTATCGGTTGACCTCTAGTAGCATTAGTTGAAGCAGTGGGAGTGAGTCTTTTAACACCCTCTCCTCTTCCTCCCCACAGTGCTGATCCGCTTTGTGGCCATGACGGTTCTGAACCTGTGGGTGACTGCGACGGTGATCTACTACAAACCCAGCACTAAGAAACGCGATTAAGGCTGAGCGATTCTAAAAGCACTTCCTGTAACATAGGAACGTCTTTTCTCCTAGGATAAAGTTAATAGATAGTGAGTGCGTGTGAGCGAGTGAATGAAATACACAACCAAGGACCAACACTTATTATCTAAACCAGGAGCTGAATTTTGTAACTTTTGCTTTTTTTTTAACTCTCTATTAATAATGATTATTTAGATATAGATTGCCTTTTAACGCTTCTAGACTCAGGGTTCCGGTTTCTTCTCACTTTAATGTTGCTTTACAGCAGTATTCGGATAACACATTGTGATTAACCTCTCAGCGTGTGTACACTTTGTAAATCCTCTGAGGAAACAGGAGTATTAATGATCTCTAATGTGCCAGCACACACTTCTGAAACAATCCCAGTATTCCTGTGGGGCCTTTCCTCGAAACCTTTTCACGGGTATTTCTTTCTTCATCGTGTCTTACATTTTTATCATATACAAATGAAGTGGATTTAAACTTTATTTTTTAAACAGACCAAATGAATATAAATACCAATATACAGTGTTTGTTTACATTACATCAGTATGCACAATACTTTCTATTTATATCCAAGCTAGAATCATAGTGAAATGAATTTTGTCTTCCAGAAAAAACAATAAATTCTATGCAAAGACATTCCGACCGCGAAGATAAAATCTAGAGAAATATAAAGCAGTGGATTTCTAATTCCTCTTGGACACTGTCCACATGCACAACAATATTTTCTTAAAAAGGTATTCTTTCTTTTTTTTTGTTTGAAACCACCATTTAAGGTGCTTCTTTGTGCTTTGGTGTTTTTCTTACATTACCTCCTAAGCAAAGTTTTGTACACTGACCTGTACTTCTACTCTGTGATCTGGTGAGAAAGGATCAGGGTTTATCCTCTACCTGAATAAAGGCACCTGCTGATAAATGTAAACGAAAGGTGCACATTTTTTTTTTTTTAACTCCGTCACATTCAGTGATGTACAGTGAATTATATGCGCGCCGCTCTACAAGACTGCACAGCACAGACAGATCGATATTGCCAGTCTTGCTGAGGTCACGTCAGCGCCTTTTGCGGATGGAGATATTTTGAAAAATGGAATTTGTGTGGAATCGTTTCCGAAAACGTAAAAGTTACTTCTGACAAAAGTCATCTGATGTTTGCTTTCGCTGGCGTAAATGTTTTAGAAATGTTTACGTTCTTTGTGCGAATGGCAAAATTTTACGCCCTCAAAAACAAATGATTGGGTAGAAAATTGGCAAGAATGTAACAAACGCACTCCTGTGTTTACAGTTTGGGGAAGAAATCGCTGACAGGGAAACTAATTTCAACTCCACATCACCTGTTTGAAACTCAACATTGAATGAAATGACGTTGACTTTTCTTTCTGTAAAATAAAAAATTTAATAAAAAAAAGCATAAATAACAACAAAGATAAATGTTAACCCGTAATCGTACTTCATATATATATTTTTTTCATTTTATATATTTCATATATCTCATTTGGGAGGCTGCCATTTGTGGCATTAAATCATAAATTAGAACGTAAGGTGTTTGAACAGGAGGTCAGCAGGGTTAGAAGTCTGTCAGAGACTCTGTGAAGTCATCTTTGCTAATCTGCGATCCTGAGAACATTTTTCAACATACACCTTTTCCTTATGATGAAACTCTTTTCTAGACAAGCAGAACATATCCAACATATCACACTTGATTTATATGCAGTTTACAGGTTTCATTTGCATCAAAACTGAGTGACGTTCAGATAAAAAAAAAAAAAAAAAAAACGTTTGATACTATTTCACTGCACAAGATATCAGACTTTAATACAATGTTGGTCTTTTGGGATACTTTGGTTCTTTGGGGTTAAAAGCTCAGTATAAATAAAATTTCAATAGAATTGAGTCAAACTGATCTGCAAAGATTGCTGTGTTTTTATTTCTTTCTATTTAACATGAACTTTACTATTACAGTTTTTCTCAAATGCTAAAACACAAAAGCCAATCCTCTAAACCAAATGACCAGTTGTCTAAACACATTTACTAAATCTAGCCATCATTTTCCAATATCATAAACACATTTCACATGAAGACACAATTCACAAAACACAATCCTCCGTTCTCATAAATCTTAACACATTTTTCTTTGCTAAAACACAAGTTGCAAAAGAACTCTGCTCATATTCTCAAATGAAAGCTCATGTGATGCAAAATGCTTGCCACAGTCAGCAATATTTGAACACAATGAACACACCTGGCGTCATTCATTACACACAACGACTCAAAATTGAAGACACTTGTTGCTAATGCTGTGATCACATGTACAAAAGCAAGTTCAGAGTGCACAGTTTGCTGAAGATTCCAAACAAACAAAATGGATGAAGGCAGAGTCAGGGGAAGAGGAATTCGAGTCAGAGGAGGGAGAAGAGCTGGCCATGGAAGAAGAGGAGCAGGCCAACGAGGAAGAGGAGTTCAAATCAGAGGAGGAAGAGGAGCAGGCCAACGAGGAAGAGGAGCAGGCCAACGAGGAAGAGGAGTTCAAATCAGAGGAGGAAGAGGAGCAGGCCAACAAGGGAGAGGAGAAGGTCCAGGAGGGAGAGCAAGACAACCTCGCACCATCATTACGGACAAGATGCGAGCAACAGTCATTGACCATGTCATTGTCCATGGCATGACAATGGCTGAAGCAGGACTACGAGTCCGTCCAAACCTGAGTAGGTTCACCGTGGCCACCATTATCAGGGCATTCAGACAACACAACAGGTATTGTACTCTATTGCTTTCTTTGTCACAATACAATTTTACAAGCCTGTGAAAGTAGTCTATTGGTTTCAAATCAGTTGTTACTGTATTGTAAAACTGACAACACATGTTTCTTTCTTTAGAGTGGAAAAAATGCCACATAGAGGTGGGAGGGTTGCCATATTTACAGCGGCACAAGAAACCCTCATTGTGGATATGGTTCGTGAGAACAACCTCATCAGACTCCGGGAGATCAGAGACAGTCATTGCCGATAATGTCAACTTTGAGAGCATTGATGATGTCAGCTTGGCCACAATAGACCGAGTTCTCCGGCGCCAAAAGATGCGGATGAAACGGGTCTATAGGGTTCCCTTTGAGCGCAACTCTGCGCGACACAAAGACCTATGTTACGAGTACGTGCAAGTAAGTATACATCCATGTTCACAGTACAGTTAGTGGACATACTGTGTTGCTCAGTGGCCTACATTACTTCTGGACAATACTGTGCTACCTGATTGACTGTTGTTCTGAACACCTGTGCACTTTCACATTTTCACAGAGGATATTACAGTTGGACACGATGGCCAGACCTCATGAGTACCTCTTCCTGGATGAGGCTGGCTTCAACCTGCAGAAACAAAGGCAAAGAGGCCGTAACATCATTGGCCAAAGAGCCATCACTGAGGTTCCTGGCCAACGGGGGGGTAATATTACTCTTTGTGCGGCCATGGGTTTGGAGGGGCTTGTCCACCGGCATGCTGTCCTTGGGTCTTACAACACCCAACGTCTCCTCACCTTCCTAGAGGAGCTAAAAGACATCCTCCTGGACCGCCAACAACACCATCCTGGGCCCGCACATCAAATTTGTGATCATTTGGGACAATGTACGCTTCCACAAAACAAACCAAATCAGAGAGTGGTTCACCACCAACAGTAACCACTTTTTAAACGTCTGTCTGCCACCCTACTCCCCTTTCCTGAACCCTATAGAGGAGTTCTTCTCATCATGGAGATGGAAGGTTTATGACAGACAACCATACACTAGAGAGAACCTCCTAAGGGCAATGGAGCTGGCCTGTGTTGACATCCCAGTGGAGGCCTTCCAAGGATGGATTCGCCATTCCAGGGCGTTTTTCCTGTGGTGCCTGGCAAGAGACAATATAGCCTGCGATGTGGATGAGGTGATGTGGCCCGATGCAGCTCAGCAACATGATGCCGCACAGTGATTGTGGTGTGTGTGTGTGTGTGTGTGTGGTGTGAATAAAGTAAATAAAAAAACTTCACACCCTGATCATGTTTTCAAGAGTACTCTTGTGTGCAATAGATTCTGTTTTTGCATTGAGTTGTGTTACAGTAGTGTACATGCAGAATTTACTATAGATTTATACTCTTCATATGAAACTCTCAAATCTAAATGCCTAATCCTCTGCAGAGATCTAAGAACATCCATTACTGTAAAGTTTCAAAAATATGCATTGGCAGTTATGAAACAAAGAACCTTCTCACAAATTGAGCATTGTGTTTTCAATTGTTTTGCTGTAGTGTGTAATGATGTGTATAGTGTTTACATTTTTGAAAGCTTCGAGCTGCTCTTTTGGTGTGAAAGTTTGAGTTTTGAAGTGAGAAGGTGTGGTTGTGTTTATGTAGCTTTAGAAAAGGGTGTTGTGTTTAGACATTGGGGAACATGGAGGAAACGTTTGTGAAATGTGTTTTAGCATTTGAGAAAAACTGTAATACGTATTAAGTGTTTCAAAATACAAGACTTTTGTGGATCGTTCAGGCTGCAAACACAACAGAGAACTAACAGCGTACAAATACGCCACCATTAAGCAGCTGTAACACTTGAATCTTGTGCTTTCCAGTTCTCTGATCGCTAACTATGCAGGGTTTCTGAGACTGAGAAACCTATGCAGGATCTACTAAAATAGTCAACTGAAGTGATAATTTTACTCAAAAAAGTGTCATCGGGTGTGCAGGAATGTCTGACTTTAGTCTTTTTTTTTCTTCCTGTGCTTTTACTTATTCATAAACATAATTTCAGTCATTTTAATTACTTATACTGTGTAAATGTTTACCACATTTAACACATGTTCACACCGTCTGGTGTAAATTTGTCTTAATTTCTTAAAAAAAAAAAATGTTGCCAACACCAAAAAAAACAAAAAACACCACCAACTAAGATCATTATAAAATATTGTGATGGTGGTGATCAAGCTTTCTGGCATCTTTAGGACAAAAGTTTTTTTTTTGTTATATTAATTTAGAGAAAGTGAGAAAAGCAACCTGAAGTAACGACTATATAATGTCTTTAGCTGCTATAACGTAAGCGAGAACAAGAACTAACTTGTTTCGCAGACATTCCACATTCCGTAACTATAAATGGGTAAAAAGTTCACATTGTATTTTAACCAATAAAATTGTAATCATAAAAAAGTAAGCCCTATAACTCAAAGCAGAATTCACAACTTGTGTAAGTAATACTTTAGGATTATGCTGCAATTAATACTAGTACACAATTTTTTAATTATAAAGCATTTAAGTTTGTTCATTTTTGTTGCATGAGATACAAGATTTACTAAATTTGAAGACTTTTAAACTTTCTCTCTTTTGTAAGTAATAAACACTGGAAATAAAACAGACAGTAAAAGTGTGAGTGCAGAATGGAGTCTTGTCTATTTTTAAGTGAAAGAGGATTCACAATCATCCACTCAGGATCCTGCATGCTCCTTTACTCATCGTTCACAGTATCATCATCATCATCGTCCTCATTGTCATCATGGATCTCATCTAAGCCCGATGCCAATTGTTTGCTCAAGACCCACATCCAAAAACCTGAAAGAAACCTGAAGAGTGCTATGCTTTATCCTACAGCCTTGCTATGATTGGTTATGATTTTTCTGATGTGAATGTAGGTACAAGGTAGTATGAGGGGCTTGGTTTATGATATAGTGTTTGGGGAGGGGCTTGATTTATGATGTAGTGTTTTGATGTTTCAGGAGACCTTTGGTTTATGAGGTAATGTATTAGGGGCTTTGTTTATAATGCAATTATATTTATATATGTTAAATTATTTTGTTTATGGGGTGTGGGTTTGGTTTCTGATGTATTATAAAGGGCTTGGTTAATGATATTGTGTATTAAGAGGAATTTTGGTTATAATGTAACTTACTGTAATTGCATTGCATCCATGTTGGATGTTTTAGTTATCTGCTTTTGGGGCGGATGAAATGTATTGGTTGTGATGTACATTTTAAAGAAAGAACTTGGGCGTTTATGTCCTTGTCTGATTGGTTCATTGGTCGAGTTTCGATCTTAGCCCTCTGTGTCTCTTGGTTACGTTGCAGGTGGTGTAATGCAGCTGATAATCCTCCTCAGAAAGATGTTTCCTTGTGAGTTGGTGGCTCAACAGTTTGGTGCTCAGCTTTGGTAATCCTTAACTGTTGTTGGTAGATGCATGGTTCAAGCCCCTCTCTTGGCTTGCTGTTATGCTTTATTAAACTGTAGGTGGTGGAATACAAAAGACCTCCCCCCAAACAAAAAAATAGCTAGGCTGATGTGAATTGGTTGGGTTGGCATGTTCTCTCATATCTTTGGCAGTTGATACCTGGTTCGAACCCCTACCTGTACCTGCAGTTCTGCTTTATTAAGCTGCAGTTGATGTAATGCGACAGATAAACCCCTCCAAAAAAAAAAGAGCCTGAGACGCACCGGAGGTGGCGCATAAGGTTGGTACGGTTTGGTGTCTAGGTGCGATTGATGCCTGGTTCAAGCCCTGTATTTGACAACCCATTTTCCTCAGGCTTTCAAATGCATGTTCAACAAGTGCTGGCTTCATCCTTAAATAGGGGCCACCTGATTCACACCTGTTTTTTCACAAAATTGATGACCTCAGTGATTGAATGCCACACTGCTATTTTTTTTGAACACACCCCTTTCAACTAATTGCTCAATTGCACAGCCTTAAGAGCGTGCATATCATGAATGCTGGGTCTTGTTTGTTTTCTGAGAATCTACTGCACCAACTGGTAACTTGTTTGCCACGTAGCAATAAAAAATATACTAAAAACCTGGATTATTCTGGTTAGTCACATTGTACTGCTATTATTTTGAACAATACTGTAT
>JAAIIK010000049.1:2480037-2500301 GCA_014706435.1 Silurus glanis | reverse complement strand
ATATGTATGTATGTAGGTAGGTAGGTAAGGTAAAGTGTGTGTAAAATTATTACTGGAAGGCCATTCATAGCAGCATAACCCCTGTTTTCACTTGTCTGGAAGCCCCAGGTGGGAACAACCGGACCACTTCTCTCTTTTCTTCTTTTTCCGGATTTAGGTTCCCACCTGTGTTCAACCCTAACTGCCCAGAGGAGGCCTCGAACCAAGATTCTACACCGAGACTGGTATCAGGCCTTTAATCCACTGAGCCATCAGAGTATACAGCTGCTTTGTAGGGGTTTACTATTTGCTTTACACCTATAAAGAGTAAAATTCTTTTAAAAACACAACAGAAGTATGAGCCTTGAACCCTGCTCCTCACACTAAGCCAGTTACAGCCTTAACCTATTGTGCCACCAGGAAATACAGAAAACCAGCCTTTTTTTCTTTCACTTTACATCACATGCTGCTGAAGCATCTATAAACAAAAGATGAAATCATCAAAACAGAGCAGCTTCAAAAAGCTCTTCACATACATGGCAGCTCAGACAAGCTACTTACTGGGTGAGCTACAGGAGCTGATAGGCAGAGAGCTCTTTTCAGGACATTTATCCTGCACTTTACAATAGCCTACACTGAATAGGACTTAGATATTTGAAACCAAAGAACTAAACCTAAGACATTTGTGGCTTAGAGGTCAAATGTTGGGCTCTGATTAGTAAAATCTGCAGTTCAACATCAGTGTTTCACATATACATGTTTGAAGATTAAAAAAAGGCAAAGAAAAAAAAAATTCACATTTCTGAACTCCTGCACACACAATTAAAACCTGGACCCTCGTTGAAGTCTGTATTTAGTAAACTCAGGTGGTTATATTGGTTAAGAGAAATTATTATTAATTTCTGCAGGTTAAATGACTGCAGGTGAGACCCAGCTCAGGTGGAACCTGTCTGTTGTAACTTTTCCTTTCACATCTCATTGTCAGATTGGAAAAGCTACAGGATCCACAGTTGCTGGTGAGATAAAAAACAACAAAACAACAGGAGCTGGATGTATGTATATTTTAACCGTTAGTTTGTGCATTTGTCAAAAATCTGGATTGTGTCTTTCGCCATCTCCAGCTCAAACGTCATGTTTTCTATTTTGCTTTTCAGTCCTTAAATGGAAGGAATTAAGTTCACCATATCACCAATCCTGCTTGTGGTACACCAGTAACACCAGTTATAACTGTACAGCGTATACAGACCATGATACATTCTAATTAAGTTTCATTTTAAAGACAAGATCCTTAACATCTTTCAATGGGCAAAAATAAATAAATACAATCACATTGCATGTATAAAGCAGACTGGATGTGCATTCATGTGAACTCAGCGACATTAGGAGGATGCTAAGTTCCAGTTTGTGGTGCAAAGGATTCACAGATTCATCAAAACATCAGATTCAGTAGAACAGCTGATTCTCAGATTACATCTGAACTGTCGGCCGTTTGCTGATCGATGATTCATATTCATTGTCTGATTTGGCTTTGTTCTGGAACCTTGTGATTTCAACCTTTTTTTTTTTTATATTGACAGGATCCTTTGATGAATTGACTTCATCTTATCAAGTGTTGGATGAGGTGGGAGATTTCAACTTTCTGTTGGGGGAATCTTTTGCACATTCCAGCACATTGGTTACAAAATCAACTGTCATTTAGTGCAAAATCAGAGACTTATGAGTTACCGGTTTTTTTTTTGACCACAAAATTTCATTAAGTTTTATTTCAACAAACATATCTTCTTGACTAACGAACGAACATTAGCGGTAAGGCAAATAAGCAACGTTCCATCAACAAACTAACATTTTTGTTGTCTTAATAGAAACGGTAACAAACCAGGCCACGATTCCTTCACAGTTATATAGAAAAAGTAAAGGAAATTTATATGTGCTTGTTATAACACTGTAGATTGCTAATAGAGGTTTCCCATTCCTCTGATGGGGGGTGGTGCCTGATGGGGAGGGGGCGGTAATTGACATTTTGAATCTGCTATAATGTAAACAAGAACAAATTTGTGTGCACATTGTTACAATCAATACTCAGTTGCTTTGGAGCGTTTCTCAGATCAGAAATGAAATTCGCAAAACTACTTGTTCAACCTCCACATCATGTCGTCACCTGTGCACATCGTAAAAGCGTCTCTCGTTGCTTTGAACAAATTACGAATGCTTCGGTACGTTCATGTAATTGTGTACAATTGTCTTCTGTTTCCTACATTATAAATTGTCATGTTGACATAATTTATGAAAATATATTATACCGGTTTCCACCTGAACAGTCGTAACCCCCGAAAGCATCAGTTCATTGTATAAATCATTGAATGCAAAATGGTTAAACCAGTTGTCGTAATCTGTGAAGATTAAATTTCTATTAAACTTTTTTTTTTTTTTTTGGAAATGTGTCTGAAATTGACGAATTGTGCAGATGAATCCTGAATGTCACTAATGAACGCGAGTTTTACGGCATCAGATCAACCAGCTCTCTATAATAGGTCGAAGGTGAATCTCGTGAACCTTCAATAGATGAGGGTACACAGACGGAGCAAACAGTTTCTGAAAATGGATGAAGAACCAGGAAACGAACAAACACTAATACAGTACAGTAAAAGTATGAATCCTGTCCGCTCTCCTGCCATCAATATCCCACAACAGTAATGTGTACATTTATGCAGTTGAAATTCATACAGAAGAAATTCAGCCTTGTGCATTTTCAATCATTGTAATCCAAACCAATGACAAAAGGACTTGTTATTCTGTGGGGAATGAGATGTTTATACTTACTTTTGAGAGATGAACTAAGTATTTGGAGAAAAGTACAGACTTTTGCAAGAAATCCAATGGTGCTGTTTGTACAAATTGATTTGAGAAATGCACCTACTGGTTTGCAAATCTTACAAATGATTGGATAAATGCTCCAAAGCAACTGAGAAAAACTGTTAACTGTAAACTGAGAAAGTACAATGTCATTCTAATATTAAGATATTTATATATAAATAAAACATTCAAATATTGCAAATAGTATATGACTATATTTGGAGAAATAAATTGAAAAGACTTTTTTATATTAAAACTTTACTTCCATAACTACATTCACAGCTATATAGATTGTTTTTTTTGTTTTTTTTTGTTTACAAAAATAAGCAAATGTTATACAGGTACTTCAAACCACAGAGGCTACATACAGGTTTCGTTCTATCGCCAAACGATACAGCGTGTATAAAACATGCAGACCTGGACGCAGCGCTTTACCATGAAAAGTGCTCAGGCCAGTATAAATAAAGCATGTGACTCGCGGATGGCATGTCCGATAGACGGTGTAGATTTATATAATGTATCGTGCCTTACCGTTAGGAGCTTTGTAAAAAAAATACAGTATAAGTAACACGTTCACGGCAGCTTCGTTCACACGCATACGCTCGGCTGAACTCTATAAAAAAATACTCGCGTCACTTCAAACCACAAAATAGTCAGCGGTGAACAGATGTGGGATCGATTTCTGTTAGGAATTTATGGGTTTCATTCTTAATCCCAGATCAAGTAAACACACTTTTTGAATAAAAATTCATTTTCTCCCAGGATAAAAATAAAGGGACCTTTTTTTTTTTTTTTTTTTTTAAAACACAAGTACGAAAACAACCATCATTGCTTTACATTCATAGGTGTGCGTGTGTTAAGTGCTCATGGGAGTTTTACTCCAGATCTACCAAATCTGTTCTCAGGGCAGAACGGTTACATTTGACACCTTATATAACGGAAAGGGGGCGGAGTTTGAGATCCCAAGAAATGTGCCGGATCTCAAGCTTTGACTGGAAAAGTAAATTAGATGTCTGTCTTATTGACACAATTCAGGATTTCTCCATTCTTTGAAGTTCTTGTCAGAAAACATTAGTAGTTACTCGAATTTGTGATTACCTTGTATCTATGGAAACACAACTCCAGTTCAACCTACTCAGTCGTAACATTCTGCCCTAAAAACAGGTTTATGTACTTATCCTTCTGTAAACACACAATCCCATTAGCATTAAACATTATGGCTTTCTATATCTGTGACGCGCGTTTGTGCGAGGCTTCGCTCTCTGATAATGCAGTGTTAAAGTACCAATATCACAGTCCTGGAGACAGTCATGGCAGCCATAAAGCATAGACTGAACTGATCCATCTTTGAATCTGATGGGAAAAGCTTGTCGATAAAGAGCTTAGTATAAAATGTGCATTCGGTTACACACCCGATTAAATTAGGCTTGTGTCCAACTGGATATACAACACTATTTCAGGATATTAATCAAGCTTGGGCATGTCAAACATTTCATTTAAGAGAATTTGGACCGGATTTCTTGTCAATTTTAAGATGCTGACGAAGCACTTTGGCCGAAAGGGGCTCTTCAGACATTCTATAGAGGATATTTTTAGGATTGCTCAATCTTGGTAGCTACATTCTTAACAACTTCAATGTTGCCTGAGATGGTTGTCTTTTGAAAGCTCCCTAATGCTCTTTATTCTCAATACTTAAGTGTTTTAGATTGAATCAAAGATTTTACTTGGAGCCCATTTTAATTGGGAAACTGTGGTTTTTCCAGAGGAACAACCAAATAATCTTTACAATTTCAAAGGTTTCTTAGAGTGTAGCTGAGCTCCCAGGGTTTTATTAGTTTGTTACCTTTTAAAGTCTAATAAAGATCCTTTTTTTTTGTAAATAAGGATTCTCAATTTGCTAGAAAGGTTGTACCTGGAACCCTGTCTTATAGTAAAATAACAAAGAACATTAAGCATTCCAAGTGCCTGGTGAGGTTGCATTAGACAGGTAATTCTGAAAGTTCTTTTTTAGCTCACTGTTGCATCCTCGCTTGCCAAAAAAGGTTCCTTAAGTACCTTCAGAAACCTTCTAAGGTTTCACTGCATGGATCCCTTATACCAAAATGTAAACAAAATGTAAATCTGAATGTTATAGTAAAGAACTGTGATACAAATTTGGCCAATTTTTATGAAACAATCTCAGCACACACTTATCTCCAGGACAGGATGAATGGGAGAATGATTGTTTACTAGGTTTTTATTCCTTCCTAAGACCCTGATATCACAGATTTCTTTCTCAATCTTGTAGTGTGTCCCTTTGGTGCTTCAGTCCATCTGAGTGCTTTGCATTCTTGTTTGGTGAAGAAGAAAAAAAAAAGTTGAAGGTGAAGATCCAAGATGCATCTTCTCAATTTTCTCTGTGGTCTTTTTTTTTTTTTTTCCAGGTCCTGGAAAACTTTAGAGACGTCCCTACACAACAACGCTCAAAACCGGTAATGTAGCGCGTTCATGCTAGTTTGGATCGATGTAACTTTATATTTAAAAAAACAAAATAAAAAAGTTCTTGGTGTGAAATCAGGAGAGCCCAAACTCAGCGAAGTTACACCAGATTCCCAAAGTGAGGTTAGCTAAAGAGAGGAATGGGAGGAAAGAAAGACAAAGAGAGAGAGAGAGAGTTAGTTTCACCACATTTGAACTTTTCCCCCCACAAAATAGCCAACAAAAATCAGGCATGTGCCAACATACTGCTAAAGAGGCAAAAGTGATGACTATCCCAAGGACATTGTAGCACAAAACTCAATATTTTGAGCCTTTCACCAATTTTGATACTTAGAATGTAACATACATGATTTATTTTTTTTATTTTACATTAGCATCATAAGCCAATAAAGTACATCCAAATAAATATATTCAGAAAGTAAATGTTTGCCACAGAAGGTTCACAGCAAGGAATTAAAAAATATATTACATAAAATGTTTTTCGCCAAGTATTGCAAATTTCCTCTGCAAAAAAAAGTGACAGAAATCCCATAATAGACCTCACACCTGAGTGAGTAAAAATTTAGCATACGATTTTTACAAATTTCACATTTAATATCGGCACATGCCTGCAGATGACGACACACCACACCATGCATGCACTCACTATGCAAACGTAAAACGTTCCATTTCGCAAACCTTTATTGCATGAGATAGCAGAACTCCTAAAATAGATCATGATCCTGCTTTAATACAACACTTTGTTTTCTTTGAACAGTATAACAAATGTTGCTCAGCTAGCTGTAAACATGGGTTTGTATTTTGATAAATAAAATGTTTGCCAAAAAAAGATTCAAGTAAAAAAAGGAAAGAAAAAAAAACAACACCAAAAACAAATGAGTCATTTGTTCAGATGGCTCTTGGAGTCCTTTCTTCTAGTTGGAGATCCTGACCTGGGTGGGCTGGGGTGAAAAGGTTAAAAGGTTAAAAGGTAAAAAAAAATCCGGCGGAGAAAGAGACAAGCCAAACACCCAATGGTAAACATTCTCTCTTTCATTAGTACAAAACACTTGGGCTGGACTTTACAGTGGAAATATGAATAGAATGTGAAGTCCGATTTAAGAGTAAAACTTGAAAGAGAGGATGTTTGGAACAGACCGAGTTCTTGGTCTCCTGCTGAGCAGCAGCTTTCATGAACACCCACTTCAAACTCACACTCGCAATCATCCACTCAGGAGTTACCATGATTTGAACCCCCGCATGCTCCTTTACACATTAAATTCATTCACAAAATCATCATCATCATCATCATCATGGATCTCATCCAAAGCCCAATGCCAGTCCTCAAGACCCACATCCAGAAGCCTGAAAGGAAGGAAGAGTGCTGAGCTTTAGCCTACAGAGAAGGATCACCCGCTTCCAGAATCTCTGATGGTTCAGTCTAAGTTTTTTTGAAATGTAAGTAAGCATCACCTGCCAGCGCTGTACTGCTAAACAAGACGAAATTAAAGACTAAATCACCTGAAAATAGTAAGACCCTGTAAACAGCTAACCCCCTTGAAGGCTACTTTAATACTAACATTTACATAATAATACAGACTAATTAATTTCTTCAATAGGGATAACATCAGTGCTTATGTCCAACATCCAGATCTCAGAAGACAGAAGAGTGTGCAGATTTTTAGCACTTAGAGAGGGTTTTTCACCTTGAACACTGGGTTTCAAATGAAATAAACCACTGTTCAGTTCTGGTGACGGGTTAAGAATTCATGAACATGAATAAGATCCAAACATAAATAGCTGTTTTGTTTTGATCGATCTTATAAAGACTGTCCTGAAGGTTTACTAAATCTCCTGTAGACTTGCAGTCCAGAAACTAGCTAAAATGCTAATATCCAAGCAAAGCCACGAGTTTGATTACTAAATAAATGGTCATTTGAAGGCTGTATGGGATGATCAAAATTAAATCTTTTTAAACTTTACACTCCAAAAATATTGTTATTAGGATTTTTATGACAGCCTTCAAATACTGTTATTCTAGGCTTTAACCCCAAGCATGTATGTTTAATTATGGATGCTGGATTGAATGGAAAGGTTTGTTAGTGGCAAAGGGCAAGACATGAATGACAAGATCTTTAAGTATCTGTTTCACAGAGTGTGTGAAAATCAGAAAAATGAAATGGAGCTAAAACTTTTTTTTTTTAAATCGATGGCTCTCTCAGCCATGACGCCTTGCAGTTACAAAGATTCATAATATGAAACTGCAAAATCGAGGTTGCTTGAGCTCCAGTTCATTTCCCGCTGTTGCTCGCTATAAAGAATCGTTATCTCCCCGCCGAGCTAATTTTCACCCGGAGGCAAACTGGGGGTTGAATCTGGCAGGGTTACACGGCGTAAGAACCTCCTCTCTCTTGTCCATGTGGTCTTTGTGGCACTTGATCTGGCACCGTTGGCACTCCAGAGCCAAGGGAGGCTTGATCATGTTCCACAGGGGTTTTGCGCAGGCTTCACACGTAGTAGGGAAGTGGTAGAAAATAGGCAAAAACTCATGACCCTTGTGGTGGATGAATTTCTCCCTGCCTGGAGGGGGTGCTGTGGGCTCCGAGCAGTTTTGCCCAGTCCTGTGTGTGTCATACAGAGTTGCACTACGTGACCAGCACCACATTTAAAAAAAATAAAAATAAAAACTTAAAATCTATGTAAAGTTACTTTTGAAAGGGTTTACAAACATTTTAATAATATTTGTGATTATAATAATTAGATCATACTAATAGCTGTTACTATCTATTCAAACTTTTGTTTCCACAAATTTATTAATAAAAATTCACCTATTTGGTCATAACTTTATTAGGAGAAATGAACCGTTCAGCCATACCATTAAAACCACTTGCCTAATATTTTCTTATATTTTTTTACATTTAATAGTTCTTCCTTGTGCTGCCAAACCAGCTTTGAGCTATCAAGGTATAAACTCCACAAGACCTCTGAAGGTCTGCTGTGATATCTGGCATCAACATTTTATCAGCAGATCCTTTAAGGCCGGAAAGTGATGTGGTGTCTCCATGTATCTGCCTTTTTTTTGTCTAGTACCTCTGGGGAATTTGGGGGCCAAGCTAACATCTTTGTTCATCAATGATTCAGTGCCCATTAGGAAATAATACTGCGATTAAGCAATGCACTTGGTCTGCAACAATATTCATGTAGGTGGTCTGTGTCAAAGTAACATTTACATGGATGCCAGGTTTTCCAGTAGAACATTGCTCAGAGTATCATACGTCCATCTTTAGGTCCACTTTTTTCTTATTCCCACCAGTGCATTCTGGTGCATCTCTGGACACACACACACACTAGTTGTCTACATGATGTAAAGAAACATTTTATCAGATCAGGACACCTTTTTTGTTTTGATTGCTTCATGGTCCGACCTCAGAGTGATAGACTCTGATGGTCTGCAGCTTCACAGCCTTATATGTGACAAAGCTCTTGGCCATGTCATGGGCTACCGGCTGATCTGTTCTGGAGCACTTTCGGAAGTAATAACTGTTGCATGGGGAAAAACCCAGAAGACCTACAGTTTTGCTGATACGCTAAACCATCTAGCTAACACAGCTTGCCCCTTGTGGGAGTTGCTCACCCTTGACTAAGTAAGCAATGTTATTCACTTTACCTGTTAGTGGTTTTAACGTTATGGCTGGTCGATGTAAGAGTGAGGAAGGTTTATGTGGCTGCACCTTTTCATAATTTCTCAATGTTACAGGAAACATCACGGATCCAGGTCCAACACTGGACAGCGTAAAGTTTGCTCACCTGGTTTTCCCGGCCTGCAACTGACGGCTGGCTCTCCTCATCGACTGGCTGGCCTGAACTTTGGTGGGGACACGAGGAGATGAGCGGTGGCTCCACTCGGGGCCCGGGGGCTTTTTAGGGATCTTCTTAACGAGCCTGCTGACCCACTTCTGCTGCTCTTCCTGAGACGATGCCAACAGTAGGAGGTTCTTCGCCGTGGACACATCGTAGTTAACTGGAGAGACAAAAATGCACAGGGGTTAAAAATTAGTCTCCTCACATCGGTGATTGATAAGTGATGCTCAAAACTAAATATGGAAATACTGTTTGTAACTGAGATATTTGAGGAAAGATGAGTTAATTGCATGTTCTGAAATACAGCATTGTAGAAACTGTAGCAAGATTTTGCAGTATTGTTTAACTTGTTTTTTTTAAAGCTCTCCTAACTGGCTCATTATTGTAACAGAAATAAAGATGAATAGTACACAAACTGTATACACTGGCCTCAGGGCCATATTCCCACCTCTACACGGTGCGATCACCTCCTCCTTCTTATCCATGTGGTCTTTGTGGCACTTGATGTGGCAACGGCGACACTCGAGTGCAGGAGGAGGCTTGAACATGTTCCACAGCGGTTTGGTGCAAGCCTCGCAGTTAGTGGGAAAATGGTAGAGCGTTGGGATGAACTCGTGCCCTTTGTGGCAGATGTAGCTGGATTTCTCTCCGATAGGCAGCGGTTCCACTTCCTGCTCTTTCTTACTCTCACCCTCGTTTGCGTAAAGGATCTGTGCAGAGAATCAGTGTGGGAGACAAGCTTTAGGAAATAAGGTAAGGCCCCGAATGAGCATTAACAAGGCATTTAGTGTCTTAAATCTACACAAAGCTCACAATGACTGTTTTAAAGCGCTACAGAGCAACGACAGCTAATCAGGAGAAATGGTCAGGAGAGTTCAGGCTGTAAATCTGTTATCGCACCTGGAATATTCGAGGAATTTCTTTAGCATCTGCCCGGTATACATCCGTCTGGGTGACTGAACGAACGTGGAAGAGTTTACTGAGGAAAGAAGGAGAAATAAGAGTGAGAGAGAATGCACGTGCCCAGGCAAAACCCCAGAAGGTATTGTGCAGTAGACATGTCATTTAGATTAATAAATTCATTGAGCTTCATCAGTCTAAGTAGATTATTATAATTAATATACTGAGTAACTGTATGTTATATTTATACCCTAGTTTTACTTACTATGATCTGTACATTCACTTTAATATTTAGAATGAACTGTATCATTAGACTTAATAGTATAATAATAAATATTATACTGTCATATAGCATAAGATTATCATATATATAATAATATTAAATATTATAATAATGAATACCGTATTTTCCGGACTATTAAGCGCACCCATATATAAGCCGCACCCACTGAATTTTACAAAGATTTTTATTTTGAACATAAATACGCCGCACCTGTCTATAAGCCGACTACACGGAAACTAATGGACTTTACACAGGATTTAATGAAAGACAGTGTCTGTTACACGGCTTGTATCTAAACAGTAGCCTACCAAGAAAGTCATTGTTCACTGTCTTCCTCCTTCCTTTCACAACTATTTCTCTCGAGAGTTTATCTTTTGGCATCGTCGTGCGTTTAAAAATCACCATCGGGGAAGCTTTTCTCGATGCCGTGCAGCTCAGAACACAGGTGAAGTGTGTTTTTTCATGCCCGGTTCTTTTCAGCGTGACGAATGATTCTCCTTTCCTGTAGACAGTCCGAGTGAGCGGCAGGTCAAATGTCAGAGGAACATCATCCATATTTATGATTTGGTGCAGCCCGATTCAGTGGGAGCGCATCTGATTTAATATAAAGAGTTTCATTGGTTCACCCGAACCCGTTCCGCAATTTCATTGGTCTAATGTTATGGGGCTCAGTTTTTTGGCTTGAAGTTTGTGAAACCGGGAAAAACCCAGGAAAAAATCCATATATTAGCCTCTTCGTTGTTTAAGCCGCGGGGTTCAAAGCGTGGGAAAAAAGTAGCAGCTTATAGTCCGGAAAATACGGTACTATAAATAATACTATCATAAATGACTGTAAAAGATATACTAACACACTAACAGTCACTTATAAAAACTACTAAGTAACATTATTATGTATATTCATCTGTGCATTGGCTATAGTATTTATAATTAACACTTGAATTAAAGATTACAAAATCTATATTTTTACAGTAGATTTTTATCATTGTCTCACATGCTTAAAAATTTATTATATCAGTATTATAGTTTTTACTGAAAGCTTTTGATACCTTTCTCCACTTCACTGTTAACTACTACTTATTAATTATCATTAATAAATAAATACAATTATTAATAATACTAATACAAAATCTATGATTGCAGTAGATTAGAATCAGTTCTGTTACCAATGAATCACATGAGCTGTTCTACACAGTATTACATACAACTTTAATCTACAGTAGAATTGCATGCGATATATTAGTTTATATGAGTGTCTGAAATAAGTGTAAGAGAAGACGCTCACTCTATATCCAGCACCATGTAGGGATTTGACTGCTCTTTATCCTGTTCACTGTTGTAGAAGAGGATCTTCTTGCTGCTCACCACCACATACTGCGGCACACACAAACACAACAGTGTCGGCTCGAGCCAAAATAAACAGCGGTACGTAGAGAACGTATCAAAAAGCGTGTGCCGGTAACACTGCTCACTTTTCTCTCCCAGCCGAAACGCTTGGTGTTGTTCCTCACAGGGAGAGACAGCCAGCCCTCTAACCTGGTCTCTGTGTACATGGAGGACAACATTCATTTGAGAAAATCTGCATCACAACATTTTGCATCGAAACACTTGTTTCTATAACTTGATTGGAGTCCACCTGTGGTATATTCAGTTGATTGGACATGCTTTGGAAAGGCACACACTAGTCTATATGAGGTCCCACAGTTAACAGTGCATGTCGGAGTGTAAACCAAGCTGTGGAGTCCAAGGAATTGTCTGTAGACCTCAGAGACAGGACTGTATCGAGGCACAGATCTGGAAAGGTACCAAAAAAAATGTCTGCAGCATCGAAGGTCCCACTGAGCACAGCGGCCTCCATCATCCACAAATGGAAAAGTTTGGAACCACCAGGACTCTTCCTAGAGCGGAGCCGCACGGCCAAACTGTGCGATCGGTGGAGAAGGGCTTAAGTCAGGGGGGTGACCAAGAACACGATAGTCACACTGAAAGAGCTCCAGCGTTTCTCTGTGGGGAGAGGAGAACCTTTCAGAGGAACAACCATCTCTGCAGCACTCCACCAATCAGGCCTGTATGGTAGAGTGGGCAGACGCAAGCCTTCTTCTTCCCATCACACCCTCATCACCTCTGTTCCCTTCACCTACATGCCCATTAAAGTCTGTCCCAATCACCAATTGTTTATTTCTAGTTACACCATCTACCACTTCATCATGACATTTATCATCACCCCTTCAACTTCCAGCTTCACATTCATCACCCTATTAGAAACTCTCTTCACGTCCACTACACTCTTACTGTACTCTTCCTTCAGAATCACCCCTACACCATTTCTCTTTCCATCCACACCATGATAGAACAGTTTGAACCCACCTCCAATGCTCCTGGCCTTACTCCCTTTCCACTTGGTCTCCTGAACACTCAACATATCTACCTTTCTCCTCACCATTATATCAGCTACCTCTCTCCCTTTACCAGTCATAGTACCAACATTTAAAGTGCCCACCCAAACCTCCACTCTCCTACACTTCTCCTTTCCCTGTCGCCTCTGTAGACGTCTTCCTCCTCTCCTTCTTCGGCCAACCGTAGCCCAATTTCCACCGGTACCCTGTCGGCTAACGATACCTGTGGCGGTCGTTGTTAACCCGGGCCTCGACCGATCCGGAATGAAATTCTGATTCGTGATCCACATATTTGATTTGGCACATGTTTTACGCTGGATGCCCTTCCTAACGCAACCCTCCCCATTTATCCGGGCTTGGGACCGGCACTAAGAGTGCACTGGCTTGTACAACCCTAATGGCTGGGTTCGTGGCCAGACGGATTCCATTCCTTAGTAAAAGGCACATGATGGCCCACCTGGAGTTTGACAAAAGGCACATGAAGGACTCTCAAACTATGACAAACAAAGAACTCTTTGGCCTGAATGCCAAGCATCATATCTGGAGGAAACCAGGCACCGCTTATCATCTGGCCAAATACCATCCCTACAGTGAATTAGGTGGTGGCAGCATCATGCTGTGGGGATGCTTTTCAGCGGCAGGAACTGGGAGACTAGTCAGGATCGAGGCAAAGATGAATGCAGCAATGTACAGAGACATCCTTGATGAAAACCTGTTCCAGCTTGAGAGGTTTTACAAAGAAGAATGGGAGAAACTGCCCAAAAATAGGTGTGCCAAGCTTGTAGCATCATACTTAAAAAGCCTTGAGGCTGGTGCCAATAGTGCTTCAACAATGTACTGCGCAAAGGCGGTGAATACTTGTGTTGTTTTTTTTTTCCCGTCTTTTATTTTTAATAAATTTGAAAAGATTTCAAACACACTTTTTTCACCTTGTAATGTATAGAGCATTGTTTGTAGAATTTTGAGGAAAATGATAAATTTAATCCATTATGGAATAAGGCTGTAACAAAATGTGGAAAAAGTGAAACGCTGGGAATACTTTCCAGATGCACTGCATATGATCAACTGTATTAATATTAAATTCTGTTACTAAAAAATGCCATGCACTATATTTATACAACAAATTCCTATTAGTATTAATATTACTAAGTAACATCTTGTACAATTCTTAGAATATTTGCAATTAGTAGTTTTAGTAAGACTAATACCATTGTAAAGAATCACATGAGCTATATAGTTGTATGGTAGATAAAGATATATCTTAATATATTATAAAACCAATTTATAGATTAACTAACATTATAGTATAGATCATATATTAATAAAATTGCAAAATCATAATGCTACTGTGTACAGTAAATATATTTAAAATGTTTTTAATGTTTATAATATTATAATATATTAATTCTTAATAAGAATTAATAACGCTATTAACTACTTTTACAGCAGATAGAATATTTATAATCAACTGTTATCTTTATAATCAACTGTAATATTAATACTATAAAGAATAACATGTTTTATTTTACAATATGCACCACAATACTATAACACTGAATATGTGTACAATCAAATAAATAAATAAAAAAAAAGTAAAAACTATAGATATACTGTTAAAACATTAAGAATGCAATATATGATTTAGTTACAATATTTTGTACTTATTAACAATATTAACTGCAGTTGAATGGTCGATAGCAAATAATTATATCTTAACATGATTATATCAACATTATTATAACACTTCTACTATTAAATTAGCTATCCTTGTGCAATTAATTTAATATTTACTTTATTAGCATTTATTTGGTTACTTTTTGTTATTATTACAGTATTATATTATATTAAGTATTTGTATTAAAATCCTGTATTATTACTAGGATGAGCGCTATACTGTTATATCAATATAATTGTTTATATTTGTATATGAATAATTAAGAGTGTGACGTGTACTTGTAAGGTAGTTGTAGTTTTTATGAAGGATGGATAAATGATCAGCGATTTAAATGGCACACTGCAGATTGTCAGGAATAATGTGGACACGAAGAATCGATTAAATGATGAACCTGGCAGCGATTCATCGGTTTCGAACTCTGGACCGCTGCTCATGCTGGCCGAGTCGAGCGAGTGCACGTTGATGGAATTGAGGAGGCTTCGGAGTTGCTCGATGTCACTGTCTTTGCTGTCCAGACCCATCTGCAGCTCGACACGCATCACTGATTCATCTGCTAGTTGCTGTAAGGGGGGGGAGACACACACACACGTTAAATTTGCCCTATTACACCATAAGAGTAAAAACATGACATTAGCTGAAAGGGTAGTAATGTTTACTGTTGCTAAACAGAAAACAAAGCTAGGCAGCCTCCTTTAGTCAAATCACCCATACATTGTTAAAGCAATTAAACAAACTTTGGAAATCACTGGAAAAAAAGATATAAAAAAAACCCTAGTAATATCAGTATGTGGTGATTGGTGGTGGTTAGCATTTAATATTTCGTGGGAGGTTGTATTATAGGAGCATGGTAAGTTATTTTGTCAGTCTGTAATGGCTAGCATGAGAGTTTGTTTTGTATTAGGGTAGAGCACATGAGGTTACATTAGCAATGCTTAAAAGTTAGCACAAGGCAGCTAGCACTGCTAATTCTGCTATGAGGGTAACGTCATTATGAAACTATACTGCGGCAGCGGTTAGTGTGAAGTAGACGTACTGCCTGCATTTCGTTGATTTCTCGTTGATATTTGATGATGGTGCTGTTCAGTTTCTCTCGTTCTGACCGTAGCTCCAGCTGCAATTTCCTGTTTTCTTTCTCCTTCCTCTTCACATCCGTGTCGTTTCCACGGCGACTTCCATTGCCACGCACCTCTTTCCTGTTCATGATTTCAGCCAGCTTGTTCACAGCCTGAAAAACATGCATACAAGTTATAGGCTTCATTATCACCACGGTTACAATTACCACTGGTTTGGAACAAGTTAACTTGTCGGTATAAATGTTTAGCGTTCCATTCGTTCGGCGTTTTCCGATTGCTGTGCTTTACCTGAGTCTTGAGGGTCCTCTCTGACTGCAGCTGCTTCTCATAGGCGAGCTTCATCTGTGTGATGGACTGTTCATCATTCTTTAGATTCTGCATTTCTGAAAAACCCAAAGATTTTTGTTTTTCTTACAAAATATTCAACAGACTATTACAACATATAATGAAAAATAATCTATACGCACCATCCATTGCCTCCTTGAACTTGTTGTTCAGCTCTTCTTTCTCATTAGCCAGGTTTGCTACGTCACTCGTTAGCATGCGGTTAGCTTCCTCCAACTAACCCAACACAAAAAAATTTGTAATAGACAAACATCTATAATCAATTTGTATCTATAAGCTTGCATCAGAATTTAGCAGTGAATGTCCTTAATATTTGACCCTTTTTGTTTCCCACCCTCCGATCCCCTGTGAGCTTCTTCCCTGACTGACCGAGCTGATGGTGGTGTCCTTTTCAGCAAGTTCCTGTCTGTGTCTGGCCATCATCTCCTTAATCTCAAGCTCCTTCATGATCTTCTCCTTCTCCAGATCAGAATACTGTTCCTCAGCGATAGAGCGAGCCAGCTGCTCAGAGTCGGCCTTCGTCAGGGTGATCTCCAACTGAGCGGCAAGAGAGTCCCTGATACGCGCACACAAAACAAATAAATAACAGCTTTTTAGTGAGTGTCTTCATCTCCAGATCATGCTGTGCGCACACACACACACACACACACACACACACACACACACACACACACACACACACACAGTGCTCACCTCTCCTCCTGCAGCTCCTGCAGATTCTGCTGCATGTCTTTATAAAGCTTATTCCTCTCTTCACACTCCTCCTTTAACTCCCGCACCTGAGTCTTGTACAGAGTCTACACACACACACACACACACACACACACACACACACACACACACACACACACACACAAAATTAAATCACTTGTAAAACCTTACTTGGTTCTAATCCCTTTCTACTCTAATCCTGATCAATCTGAAAGCGGCGATCAATCTAGAAACACTCCAACAGTCTTTCAAAAGTTGCTCATCCACACTGAAATGTTTGAAAACGCTTACGTCCCATACTGCACATGCGCAAATGGTAAGACGCTTCCGCTTGGCGTTTAGTTACTTTCCGGCTCTCTGTAAAAATGCGTAATGGTTTTCTGAAAGCCTCTGTTTTTACGGTACGCACAGCAACACGAAATCGGCGTTCTAAAATTTATCAAATTTTCAAACAGCTACGTTTTTTTGTTCACTACGTTTTCGAAAACGTTTTATAGTGTTTTCCACTTTCTGTTTTCCACTTTTCTGTAGCTTCATGTCGCCCCAAACTACACACTAGCGGACCCTTTTCTCACTTTCCTTATTTGGGCACAGCTTCCTGTTCTCTAACCAATATGTCTCCACGGCTCATTTGGCCCTTTTCATTTCCACTTTCCTTCCACAATTTACAAACCATTCAATCTTTTTTCATTGTGTAAATAATTCAGCCACAGCTTCCTGTTCTTGTGTCTCACTGCCTTTACTTGGTCATAACATCCTGTTTTTTTTAATGTTTGTTTTTTTATCCCTTACTCTTAGTGATGCTTGCATGTGTATGTAGCTAAACAGTCTTACTGAGAAATACTGTTCTGCCTCCAGCTGATCCTGAAGCTCCTTCATCTGTCCATCAGAATCATGACGCTCCCTGACACACACACACGCACACACATTCAGTATAATCCCACAGACGGTGAAAAGTAGCAATACATAATATTTTGCGCTAACTCTGGTAATTAGTCACAAGTTCGTTAGTGCATGAGAATGGTGCATTGTGGGATGCTATACTTGCGAAGCTCCATGATTTGCTTCTCCAGGCTCCGCTTGATTTCCAGCAGATGATTGATTTCCTGTTTGAGCTGCTTCTCTGATGTCTTTATGGTACTGAGCTGCTGGTTCTGTACCTTCAGGTCATTCTGGGTCAGATTTCGCTTTTGGACCTCCTGCTCGATCTTCAGAGACAAGTTCTTCACCTGGGATACACAAACTCCATCACTGCTGCTCAAGTGTATAACTCATTCCATACTGCTGACATCACATATACATAGGCACATGTACATATTTTGAAAATATACACTGCAGAAAATTCCACACATACACACACACCTCCTCAGTGAGCCGGTCCTTGTGTCTGTGCAGCTCATCGAGTTTGTGCAGTGCCTGTTTATAATCGCAGTCCAACATGGAGTTGTGTTTCTCCAACTCAAGCAGCTGGTTCTCCACCTGCAGTTTGGAGGAATGCTCTGCTTGCAGCTTCTGCTCCAGATCTTCACACACACACACACACACACACACACACACACACACACACACACAGGTAATACAAAGTACTTATCGCACAATCACACCAACCTTTTATAATGCACCAGCCTTTCAATTATTATATACCACTTTGTCTAAAATACAGGCGACCCAATCTCATTAAAAAAAGCAAACCCCTCGCACCCTTTACTGCCTCGGACTTCGCTCCCTCAATGGATTCGCTGATCTTGTTCTTGTCGGCAATTTGGGCCTTCGTGGCCTTGTGCGCCGACTCTTCCTGCTCCAGACTCTGCTGTAGAACCTTCAGCTTGTACGTCATGTCAATCTCCATATTGCTCTTTTCCTATTGGATACACACACAGCATGGGGCGAGCTTGATTAGAGTCTAGTATTATGCAGAGAGAGGACAGTGCAAGCACTTTCTGCTTGTTTATTAGAAAAGATTTGGTGTGTGTGTGTGTGTGTGTGTGTGTGTGTGTGTGTCACCTTCTCCAAATCAGTGAGTTTGTCCTGCAGCTGTCTCTTCTCAGTCTCAGCTTTGGACAGAACCAGTCTCACCTGCTTCACCTCGTCCTCCAGACCCAAGAGACGTGCTGGAGGAAAGGAAAAAAAATAAATAAATAAATAAAAAATGAATGCAAATGAAATACATTTAATTTATTGCCTAATATTTTTTCCTAAGAAACTAATTCACTGCTTACATGAAAATATCGCTGTCTTAAATTTAATTAACATTGGACTGATCTATTTAAAGGAGTTAAAAAGAAATGATCAGAGGTGCAACGGTACACACAATTCACGGTTTGGTAAGTACCTCTGCTTTTCAAGTCACGGTTCGGAAATGCAGAAGAAATGCAAAACACAATTTATTTTACAACAATTTTAAATAACCTGCCTGCTTGGTTTGATATACAAAATAAAATATATCAAAATAAAATAGAATACACTTCTTTATTATACCGATTAAATTAATTCATTAAGTTATTAGTAATTCATTAAATTTGCACAAATTCATTTGATTAAATACATTTAAATACAAAGAGAAATCAAAGTAAATTAATACCCATTTGGGTAATACAGATGTCTATGTAAGAGTATGTGTTTTACATGTAATATTTAATTTCCTAAAGATATGTTCTACTTAACTGTTAATTATTTCAGCATACTTTAACAAATGGCTACATTTAAGAATCACAAGATTTTACTTATTGAATTATTTATTTATAAATGAATTCAATTATTCCTTCCATCCTTTATTCATTCACTCCCTCGATATGTGGAATTGTCAGGAATTTCTCCTTTTAAGAGAAATTATTGAATCTGACCATAAAATGCAAAAGAATCCATATCGTTAGACTGTTGTAAAAACGGCGTGACAAGAAGTGGCAGCGATTTTGTGCATGCACAAAACAAAAACAAGAGTTTGTGCAGCACAAAATGTTTTTTCCGGTACGGATCGAGTAGCCACAGTGACTCGAGGCAGAGACTAAAACTTGCCATTCTAATATTTTTGAGAGAAAACTCATATGTTCCAAACGTAAAAAGGGTTTAATTCGTTACACACGTGCACTGTACCGAAACGTTTCGGTATGAATACGTGTACCGTTACGCTCCTTGGAATGATATACATGATGTGAAACGTACCCTGCAGGTCACAGATGGTCTCGGAGCGATGTGTGTGTTCTCGTTTCTCGGTGTCCAGCGCCGCCTGCAGGCTGATGTAGTCTTTCTCCAGCGTGAGTTTGCTGCTCTCCAGCAGGCAGCATTTATCCTGCAGCTCTCGCATATGCGTCTCCAGCTGCTGCAGCTGTTTACTGCCCTCCACCTGCGACTTGCGCAGACGAGCCGCCGCGTCCGACTCTGCCCGCAGAAGCGTGTTTGCCTCGTCTAGCTGAGGAGACAAATCTCATTTTTCATTATTTTGATTGTAAAATGTTTTCAGAAACTTATTAACCTTTATTGATGTTATAACAAACTGTTTATTAAACTTTTCATGTAAAAAAAAAAGTTCGATTTTCCAACTTCTATAACTTAGAAGGTAGATAAAATGGTTGCAGTGTGTGTGTGTGTGTGTGTGTGTGTGTGTGTGTGTGTGTGTGTGTGTACCTGTCTCTGCAGGTGGATGTTCTTCTCGTTGGAAATGTGAGAGTTCTGGTTCCTCTTCTTCATCTCCTCCAGCTGATCCCTTAGACTGTTCACTACAAAAACACACAAGT
>JAAIIK010000049.1:2458605-2473454 GCA_014706435.1 Silurus glanis | reverse complement strand
TGTGTGTGTGTGTGTGTGTGTGTGTGTGTGTGTGTGTGTGGGACTGTTGTCTCCGGTAAGTGTTTCCACTGTGATCTCGTCTGGTATGTAAACCACAACAGACACAACAGACCTGAGTTCATGCAGTCAGCTTCAGAAGTGCGTAAAAGTATTTAATCCACTCCAATACTGTGTGTGTTTGTCTATGAGTTTAGAACTGATATTAATATTTTATTTTATGACAATGACTTGACCTTTAAACAGAAGACAGCAGACTCGGCTCGAGTGAGGAATGATGTACAGAGGTGGTAGCTCAGTGGTTGAGACTATGGATTTGAAGGTCTCCAGTTCAAATCCCAGCACGACCAAGCTGCCACTGCTGGGCCCTTGAGCAAGACCCTTAATCTCAACGGCTCAATTGTAAGTCGCGTGGGATAAGGGTGTCTCCCGAATGCCATAAATGTACAGAGTGACAAGTTGTTGTCACGTTTTTTTTTATTTTTTATTTTATTTTATATATACACACACATCAAAGTTAATGCTTTGTCCATGTGTAAACTTGCACTGTTCACTCAAAAAGCTCCAGTTCCAGAGTGAAGCACTAAAGCTCATACTCTTCAGGCAAAGATGTAGCGAGGATTAAGCACCACCACTATAAGTGGGGCAGCCGAACAGCATTAAAAGGCAAGATGACAAAAAAAAATATCATCTGAAGGACCTTGACCTTGATAACAAATATAAAGTTTCATTATATTTATATTTATCTAAAAATATGTTTTCGGTAAATATGAAAACAAAAATCTTTATTTATAATTGTAAAATGTACCTACACTGAGGATCACGGTCAAATCAAACCATTTTAGCTGATCTAAACCGAGTTTATCTCAGGAAGATTGCCGGTATGGATATTTCATCCTCAAGCTGGTTCTCAAGTCTTTTTCAAATCATGGACATCCCAGTTTTCCTTCATATCGCCTTTAAAGTCTGGTAATGTGATGTGTACGTTGCCGTATTGCACCCCCTTTATACCTCATATATTTATAAATACATTTGCAACTTTCATTTTAATGCAGAAAGAGCAGCTCCAGGGGCATGAAGGGGCAGAAAACCCACCGCTGCACCGCAGCTATAAAAGGCACAACGCAAACACAAGACAACACTTTAGACCAGATTCCACGATTAAAAATAGCAGCTCGAATGATGAGGAGGGAGAAACAAGCAGAGCGAAGCAGGAGGAGAGGGAGGAGGAGGAGGGAGCGGGGGAAACCTGGACCGAGAGAGAAACTCTAAAGCCCCCCAAAAATCTCCATCCAACAACAGCAGCGCTCCAACGCCATGTTACACAATCACAATACCACGTTTCGTTCGGTATTTAATCAGGGAACTGCAAAACACACTGAGTGTTCTTTCGGGAAGAGGATGTGTAGAAAGGCAGCATTGGCACTCCGGAAACGACGGAAATCCACAATTACAATTATGGAAAATAAAACTGATATGGGGGAGGGGTCCATCGGGTTTGGTTAGTTTTTTTTAATTATGGGGTGTTCCTTTTTTTTCATTGATAGGCTGTGTAAAGGGTGCAGATACTTTGCGCACATTACCAGATGGAAGGCAACTAAAAAAATCTTTCAATTAGAATAAAAATTTTAAAAAAGTAACACACATCACCAGTATCATCAGTAAGTCCATTATAACGTCACATGACCCAGAGCTATACGCAAGCTTGTAAGCAAGAAACGTCTTAAATCTCTGCCTGCTAATATTGTTGATGCTCGAGTTGAAAATCCCTCAAGTAGCTGCTTTAATTAGCAATGAGACGCACGTGTGCTTCAACCGCTGGGCTGCTGACATGGAAACCTTCCTCTCAGAGTCCCGACAGCTTGTTACAGCGCCACAACTCCACATCGTTCTTCAGATCTAAACCTACAACAGAGACGTTTTTATTAATATCACGAGTCGTCGTTAGCTCGCGCTTCAGCCAGCGTTATATCAGGAATTACACTGAAGTTGGGAAGCGCTTGTCGAGTCTAGGGGCAGTTCAGAGCTCTGATCTATGATCCTTTTTAACATGGTGGTCTGGTGTTTATTTACATTTCAATTTACATATATGCCATTTGGCAGATGCCCTTATCCAGACCAACTAACCACAGCGCTACCGCTAACTGTTCACTTCTGCTAAGCTACGTTGTGGTCAATATTGTGTGTGAAAGTTCCCCAGACTAACTTGATTCCTTGAGCATGTCCTATACCTTCTATATCAGGTTTCAGCCTGGCAATAAACTGGACGAGACAGCAGAGGAGACAGAAAAGTGTTACTGATATACAAAGATGCAAAGTGAAGGAGAAACAGGGCCTGGTTTATCTTTTTGTCAGCAACAAACTCACTTACTGTGATAAGTCACTTTTGAGTCAGCGTTATAAACATATTTGCATGTTAAATCCATATGCTGACTGATCTAAAGCAGTGTGGGTATATGGTATAACCAAAGGTGTAAAGCGTAGCTGAAAATCATACTGGAGTAAAAGTAGAGATGCCTTGCAAAACTTGAGAACTTGACTCATATCGAACGTAGTCTCAAAGATGCACTAATCCTTAACAGCAAGGCTCATGCAGAAAACAGCTGCTTTGTGAGGTTTTATTACTTAAAATACAACTTAAATTGTACACCTCAACACTGCATTAACCACAAGATCGACTCAACAGCCTCTTCACCATGCCAGAATGAAACACATATCGAACAAGTCGGTCAAAAAAAGAAATACGTGAATAAATAAACCTTAAAGCAATCTTTCAAAAATGACAGTAAACAGTAAATTACTGTAAAATTACAGTATCATGTCACTAAGTAGAAGAATCATTAGTATTCAACGGACAAATAAAATGAAAGCAAATAATAATAAACATTCAGAGCTGACTGATTGCAAAACGTAATTGGTAATGGTCATTGTCAATTAAAATATAGTGAAGTGAATATACATATTTTGAATCATAAATGTTGTTGAGCAGAGAGTAAAAGTTGCTTTTATCTTGTACTCAAAAAAAGAGAAAGTTGGCAAAAAAATTTTTACTTAAGCACAGTAACTAAGTACATTTACTCGTATACTTTACACCACTGGATATAAACTCATGGAAAGGTACAACGTCTTTCATGTTTATGGCAAAGATTACATTTTTAAAGTACCGTAATTTCCGGACTATAAAGGGCACCCAAATATAAGCCGCACCCACTGAATTTGACAAAGATTTTTATTTTGAACATAAATAAGCCGCACCTGTCTACACTGAAACTAATTAACTTTACACAGGCTTTAATGAAAGACAGTGTCTGTTACACGGTGTAACGGGTGAAATATGTCGGTGTAACGGGTGATTTCTGTTGCAACTGGAGTTAGCGAGCTCTCCCATGACCCAGACTCAACGCGTTACAACGGCTTGTATCTAAACAGTAACCTACCAAGAAAGTCATTGTTCACGGTCTTCCTCCTTCCTTTCACAACTATTTCTCTCGAGAGTTTATCTTTTGGCATCATCGTGCGTTTAAAAAAAAACGTTTTTCTCCCGATGCCGTGCAGCTCAGAACACAGGTGAGGTGCGTCTTTTCGTTTCCGTTCGGAAATTTCATTGGTCTAATGTCATGTCGCTCAGTTTTTTGGCTTGAAGTTTGTGAAACCGGGAAAAACCCAGGAAAAATTCATAAATAAGCCGCTTCGTTGTTTAAGCCGCGGGGTTCAAAACGTGGGAAAAAAATAGCGGCTTATAGTCCGAAAAATACGGTAGCCTGTTGAATTAAGGAGATCGTTGTTTCTCTTGAGCTACTGTTACAAACAATGAAGTAGCTTTGTACAGTTTTGTTGTGGTGCCTCATTTCTACTTTTAACTCTATGAACAGAGATGTTTACACTGTGCTCCAATATATTATGTGAGAAACATTTTAGTAGAATTTCAGTAAAATATACATTTAGGTTTCAGTTTTTTAAATAAAGCATTAGTTTGGTTTCTCATATATTTTGAGATAACTGGTATCAATCTAGTTAGTTTGCCAGGTGATCTTAAAACCTACTTAAAGTGGTTGTTCGACATTATTAAGCAAGTCATTGTTTCTAGTGCAATATGGGGAGGGTGAAAGCTCTTTCTGAAGATGAAAAGCGTGAAATGTCTTGCAAACGGCATGAAAACAATTGATATATTGCAGAAACTGAAGAAAGATGTTCGAAAAATCCAAAGATTTGTGAGTGAATCTGAACGCATAAGAATTTGATCAGACAAAGGCTTCTGTCCGACAAACTGAGGATATTAAAAGGTGGCTATGAAAAAAGCCATTGTTGTGCAGCAAACGGATATTTGAAGTTGCTGGTGTCTCTGCAGGATCCTTCAGAGGCTGGGGGTTGTGCATAACGCTGAATTTGAGTTCTGGATGGCTGGTGAATGGCCACCCTGTTCCAACAAAACTGTGACATCAGCAATGATTTGGGCTGGAATATTGGGAAGTGAGATGGTAGATCCCTTTAGGATCCCTGGCGCTGTCAAAATTACCTCTGTGAGATATGTGGAGTTCCTAACAAATTTTTTCTGCCACGTATATATAAAAAGAAGAATTGTGCCTTCCAAAATCAAATGATTTTCATTGACATTTTAGTTTCTATGGGCATAAAAAGAGAAAAAAAAGTCATGGTGTGGCCACCATTATTCCCTGACCTCAATCCTATTGCAAACATGTATCCTCAAAGGAAGATCTATAAGGGTGGGTGGCATTATAGCTCCAAACAACAGCTCTGGGATGCAATTCTGGCATCCTCATATGAAATACAGGCAAAGACAATACATGGACTTACAAGTTAAATGAATTAGTTAGTTGTTAAAGTAATCTGAAAGAATGGCTCATACATTAATATGTAACTTAAAATGTAAATAATTTTTTGTTTTAAATTTAAATGTGTTCTTTTTAAAGAAAAATATCCTGTCCATGGACCTTATAAAACAGACTTGAGTTTTGAGTTCATTATAACCTGTCGAATGTTTTTAAAATGCATTCTGCATAATTATTTGGAACAACATATTTTGTCATTTTTTTCCCCCCAAAATCTCATTAAAGCTGTTGACTGTGTTGGTTCTTTTACATGTAATAACATCCACATTGTAAAAAAAATAATAATGAAAATAAAATAAAAAGAAAGAAAGAAACAAAATAAGATCTTTAAACAGACTGACCGTTTTGGAAAAAATACGGACAAAGATGGCATGTGCATAATAAATTGGAACATGGTGTATTGTCAAATTGGAATTTGAGATCAGATATGCTTTTCGGGCCGATCTTCGTTGATCTTCGATTTTGTCATCGACATTTTGTTTCACGTAACAGTTGATAGGTTTATCCTGAATATCTTCATGATTTATGTGTAAAATGTGTGCAAAATATGCAACTGGACAATGTCTGACTAGTTGACAAGTAGCTTTTATCGTCATTTTAACCAAATATAACTTAAGACCCTGGTGCTAAATAACAACATTATGGATCTACATAACAGGACACAGAGCTTAACAGAGCTAAGGACTAAAGTAAGTTGTCCCAGCCACATAAAGTGCATTGTGTGCAACCCGGTGCAAACAGTGCAAGACAAAGACAGTGCAAACAAACAACACAAGACAGTGTGGGACGGATACACAAAACACAAAATAGTGCTGACCAGTAAACCTACTGTATATGATATACAGTACAATGTGCAAAAGAGAACCATAAACAAGAGTCTACTTATAAACATATACACAATGTTGTGCAAAAAACAGCAAGAGCAGTATAATATGATGATAATATAATATGGGTGGTGCTGAAGACACTGATGTGTATGAATTGAAATGAGTATAGTGCCTGATCGCAGTTTTTTTCGAGTTGTGAAAAATAAAATATGGACAGATGTTGAAGTAATGAAAGAACAATGAAAGAGCACTTTATACCTCCACAGTACAGCGTGAGTCACTTGCAGCATCCACACACACACACACACACACACACACACACAGTTACACAATGTGCTAAATCGTCCCACACTCAGAGGTGTTAACACCAATGTCTCGTACCCACAATCATCATCATCATCATCATCAGCTCTCTTTTTCTCTCGCACGCACACACACACACACACACACACACACACACACACAAACACACACACACACACACACACACACTTAAGTTCCTTACTTAAACGATCCTCATCTTATCATATAAAACTGAAAACTGCATCTGGATCAATAAAGAAGTAATAAAGCAATAATGTAAGGCCCAGCGTTGGCACGGTAACGGGTCATCTGCTAAGTAGCTAATGCATTAACTTGCTCTTTTCTAAAGTGGATTTGTACAATGTGAGGCTTTCCAGATCTGCGTTGAGTTCTAGTTCAAGTTCATTTCTATATCGCTTTTCACAACGGACATTGTCTCGAAGCAGATTTACAGAATTTATGAATTAAAGTGAAGGATGTGTATGTGTCCCTGATGAACAAGCCATGGCGACTGTGGCAAGGAAAAACTCGTTAGGATGTTATGAGGAAGAAACCTTGAGGGGAACCAGACTCAAAAGGGGAACCCATCCTCATTGGGGTGATATCAAGAGTGTGATTATAAATCTTTAAAACAATACAGAACACTGGAAAGTGAGAACTAACATGAGCACCGGAGGGTGTGATTATGAGTAATGTCTTTTCTACAGTCTTATACAGGCATTTGAGATCATGGACCCAGGAGCTACTAAGCAACTCATAAAATAGCTCAACATTTGCGATCATCATAGATCCAACCCCAGCTTCTCCATGCCAGTGCAAAAGATGCTCAAAAAAGAAGCTTGTCACATGTACTTTAAAGTAAAATGAAATTCTTTCTTTGCATATCACAGTGAAGTTAGGAAGATGGGGTCAGAGTGCAAAGTTACAGCAAATCTGGAGCACAGAGGGTTAAGGGTTTTGCTCGAGGGCCCAAAAAGCAGCGATGCCGGGGCTTGAACCCCCAAACTTCCAATCAGTAACCCAGAGCCTTAACCACTAAGCTACCCCAGTTCCCCAACATATCTCTAATTAGCAATTCACAGCATATCTTAGTTTGATTTATTTATCGGTATACCGTCTGTAAATGCACTGTATTATACTGGTACTGCTGTACATTCATTGCGTATGTTTCTTTTCAGAATTCTTATATTTTTTTACATGTATTTTGACTTACACACTTCTTACACATGATTAACAGCTTCTGCAAGTTGTCACTGCCCGGAGCCTTTATAGTTATTTATTGTACGTATATTTACATATTTATCTGAACTTGTCAGTTTGCACAAGGCTACTATTTGAATTTCAGGTTGATGATAAACCACATTTCTTTGCTGTGTACCTGTGTACTTTACAATGGCAAAGCTATTTCTTTCCATCCATCCATCCATCCATCCCTAAAGTGAGTACACCCCTCACATTTCAGCAACCATTTTAGTATATCTTCTAAAGAAACAATATGATAGAAATGAAACTTGGATATATTTTAGTGTAGTCAATGTGAAGTTTGTATAGCAGTACAGATTTACTGTCCTCTGAAAATAACTCAACATACATCATTATTGTCAAAATAGCTGGCAACAAAAGTAAGGTGATAACAGCTGTACGTCATGTAACAGGCAGAGCCACATTCATCATGTTCATGTTTTTGTCTGCTTGACAGGACCATACAAATTTGTGTATCTTCTATTAGAGCAGTTAAAATTAGGTACTTTAAGAACAATTCTCTCATACTGACCACTGGATGTTCAACATGGCACCTAATGGCAAGAACTCTCTGAGGATTTGAGAATTTAAATCGTTGCTCTCCACGAAGGTGGTCCAGGGTGTTACAGATCTTTTTATAGCCTCGACCACCTTTGTGGAGAGCAACAATTTAAAGGTGATTCAGTCACAGTACAGTACAGGGTCATACAGAGGTTTTCCAAGATGGGTTCCTCTCGGAACAGACCTTGCAAGGGTCCATCAAAGTTGTTGAGTCCTCGTGCTGTGCGTAACATATAGAAGCTGGCTTAAAAAAGACAGACGCATGAGTGCTGCCAGCATTGCTTTAGATGTAGCAAAAGTGGAAGGTCCACTTGTCAGTGCTCAGACTGTATGCTGCGCACTGCAACAAGTCGGTTTGCAGGCCGTCGTCCCAGAAGGAACCCTCTTCTGAAGCTGTCTCACAAGAAAGCCCACAAACAGTTTGCTGAAGACAACCTGTCCAAAAGCATGAATTACTGGAACCATGTCCTGTGGTCTGATGAAACTAAGATGAACTTGTTTGGCTCAGATGGCATGTGTGCTGACACCCTGGTGAGGTGTACCAAGATAACTGTGTTTAGCCTACAGTCAAGCATGGTGGTGGTAGCATTATGGCCTGGGGCTGCATGAATGTTGCTGGTACTGGGGATCTGTGGTTCATCGAGGAAAACATGGATTCCAACATGCACTGTGACATTCTGAAGCAGAATGATGCCCTCCTTCAGAAACTGGGCTGAACGGCAGTTTTGGTGACAATTGCTTTGCTGAAGGTGATGGTGATGTTGATTGAGTGGCCAAGTATGTTTCCAGACCTGAACCCTTTTGAGCACCATAGGGGCATCCTCAAGCGGAAGGTGGAGAAGGGCCACGTGTCCAACATCCAGCAGCTCTGTGATGTCATTATGGAGTGGTTTTACTACCACTTTTGGAGAGAGAATGAGTAACTTTTTGGAACTGTGTTTTTATCATGGTTAATTAATAAGATGATATTAAAACATCACAAGCCTCTCCAATCAATGCACAAGGCTCCAAATGCTATTCTCATTCTCTCTTCAAATGTTACTCATTCTATCTGTCTGTCTGTCTGTTCGTCCGTCCATCTATCTGTCAGTCTAGTGTGAGAGTGTTGGTCGTCATTGTTATCGCTGGTCGGACAGCGTCCGCTGTTTTTCGGCCTGTTCTGTATGTTGACTCAGCGGTGGAGAAGGAGAACGTCGAGAAAGAGAACTTAGTTTGTGAGCTCACGAGAAAAAGAACGAAACACGCGAAAAAACCAAAAAAAAAACAAAAACAGAACATGCTTGTCGTCATTATTGCTCTTGTATTTGTAACTTAGCAGACATGATTGAAAAAAGCTACACCAATCAGTTAGTAATGATTGCGCGAGGTATAAACGCTGCTTTATATATTTACAGTTGTAGCTCTTCCGGTTTCCCTGTTTGGCCGATGACGATTAAAATATTTATCAAAAACATTGATTAAAAAATGCAGATTAAACTGATAAAAAAAAGAATGCCAAAGATCGGCCCAATTAATTGGTTGACCTCTAATCTATACTGCTATACAAGCTGCACACTGACCAAAATATATCCAAGTTTTATTTCTATAGTATTGTCCATTGACATCTATCTATCTCTCCATCTATCACTATTGCTCTATCTATCCATCTTTCAGTTTATCTTTAATTACTAGTGACTTAAACTACCAAACCTCAATTTTCTGCTTTTCAATGATTAGAATGATTAACATGGCAAATAAAAATATTAATTACGCATATACATATCTTTTATACTGTCGCATGCTCATGTTTGCTCTCTAGCCTGTTCTCACTCGCTGCTTAGCTCCCACATGACAGATCAGCTATCACAGCAACAAACTGGTAAAGTTTTAGATTTTAACTAGTGATTAAACTTTTTCCTACTTTCCCTTACTGATTAGCTGTTAAATGGAAATATAACTCGAAACTATGAATGTCAGGTTTTATTTATTAAACATGGAGTTACATTTCTCCTGTTAGAGGCATTATCAAGCTAGGTTTGGTTTTGTTTTTGATAAGGTGTGAACGAGGGATGAGGGCCCTGAATGTTAATGCGAAGCTTGCTGAAGCTTCACCCAATAGTATATAATACTGTGGTAAATTTCCTCATTAATCTCAATTTGAAAACTTTTTTTTGTTTAGGTAATTTTTTTCTTTAAGATTGAAATTTGGGTGAAAATGAAGTGTTTTTATTATAGTTTCTCTTTAAGGGGAAGTTGAAGAGTGAGCGAGTGAACAAGTGAGCGAGTGGTCGAGGGTGTGTCCAAGAGAGTGAGAGAAAGTTGCTGCTTTTCTGTGAGAAGGACGAGAGGGTGAGAGGAGGAACGCAGTGTGTGTGTGTGTGTGTGTGTGTGTGTGTGTGTGTGTGTTTGTAAAAATGGACAAGGCCACTATCACAGCACCTTATAAGGCAGTGTTTCTCCCTACTGCTCACACACACACACACACAACCACAACCACAATAAGCGAGGGAATGAGGGAGTGAGGGGGAAGGGAGATGAAGAGAATGAGGAAAGGAGGAGAGCGACCTAGACAGAAAAAAAGAGGGAGAAATACAGTGGGAAGAAAATAAAAGATGGAGGAGAGAAGGGAAGAATGGAATAAGTTATAAAATAAGAGAAAGACAGAAGAAACACCAAAAAGCAAGGACGCAATAGAGAAAGGAACCAAAAAGAATATAAACAGAGATTAAATAAAAGAGAGAGAGAAAGAGGAAATGAGAAGGGGAGAAAAAGAAAAAAAGAAAGATGGAGAGAGATACAATAGACAGAGAAAGACAGAAATAGAAAAACAATTAGAGAAATGTAAAGGAAAACAGAAACATCTATATGAAGAGACAGAAAAAATGTGTGCGTGCGTGTGTGTGAGAGAGAGAGAGAGAGAGAGAGAGAGAGAGAGAGAGAGAGAGAGAGAGAGAAAGAGGTGGGGGGCACTGTGGGTGGGTGGACGTACATATTTGAAGCAGTAGAAGGAAGTAATTATTAGTTATTTTATTTAGTCTCTAAAAATAGAAAAACTCTCATCCATGTTCCCGTCATCTTAATTCCTCTGTCCATCCTTCTATTCATCTCATATCAGAAGTTCAGCAGCTCATAACATCCCTCTTCACTCTTTTATTACTGATTAATTCATCAGATAAATGTCCTAGAAAGATGTCATGACCTGAAAAAGTTGACAAAGTGCAAGATGGAGAGAGAGAAATGTCAGGCTGTGTGTGTGTGTGTGTGTGTGTGTGTGTATATATATAAAAAAAAAAAAAAAGAGAGAGAGAGAGAGAGAGAGAGAGAGAGAGAGAGAGAGAGAGAGAGAGAGAGAAAATAGTGTGTGTTGTGGGGTTTAGTGGTTAAGATGTCGCACTTCTGATGGGATGGTTGTGAGTTCAAATCCCAGGTCCACCAAGCTGCCACTGCTGGTCCCTTGTGCCAGGCCCCTGACCTGCCCAGTTGTATAAATGAGATAAGTCACACTGGGTAAAGGCGTCAGCTAAATGCCATAAATGTAATTGTAATGTGTTGAAGTTTTCTCGTTCTGCTAGAGATAAACGATACGACAGAAAATATCCCATTACCATATTCGAAAACGATTCTACAGCACAATACACCGTCATGACATGTAGAAAAAAGGGAGAAAGCTAACTGTGTAACGGGTCCTGCAGGAGAGTTAGCGCTTACTGAACATGCAAAAAGTCATGAGAAGCGAAGGGTTGACGAGTTAACAAGATGTGATGTACACACACGTGCGCGCACACGTCAGCTATACCCTCTGCTGCAGGATGTTTTGTTCAACACGCAGCTGCTGATCTTCGAGACGTCATTCATCATTAATGAGCCTCAAGCTTTGCACTATAAGGGCTAAACTAATTAAAGTGAGGACTTTAATTACACTAATTTACTGCTGTGGCACCACAAACACACATACACTGTGGCTATTTCGCAAAGTGTACAGAACGTGAACACTGCAATATAGTACTGTAACTGAAATGTCCTATATAACAATGATAAATAATAATTTACAGCCATGAGAATTTAATAATATATGTAGAGGATATGATGTTAAAATCGAGACAATTTGTACAAAACTAGTAGCCCAGTGGTCTGACGTTTCTTCAGGTCCTAACCCCCAACTCCGAACATCCTGCCTGCAGTTAGTAACACTTTGCCGTATTATAATCGTGGATTTGTCGTATTTTGGGGAGGTAGTAGTGGTTAAAAGCGTTGGATTATGGATCGGAAGGTCATGAGTTCAAATCCCAGCATCCCCCAGCTACCACTGCTGAGCAAGGCCCCTAACCAGCTGCAAGTTGCTCTGGATCTGGGCATCTGCCAAATGCCATCAATGTAAATGTAAATCTTGTCAAAAATCTCTGAAGACATTACGTCAAAAAATAAAGCTAGGACAAAAGTAGCAGAGATTGTTGGTGCTGCGGATAAATGTAAATAGCTAGTAGAGTTAGCTGTTTACATGTACAGTGTTTGTCATTTTTACACGAACAATCCACTTGCACAACCTCCTGTACCGCACTGTTTTTCCTTGTCTCATTTTGTCTTAGTTTTTTTTGCACTAATTGTTGCACATGTGCACTTTGTGTTGTTAGTTTAGAGTTTTAGTTCAGTGTTCCTTTTGTTAATTTATGTCGTTTTATGTAGCACCATGATCCTGGGAACTCGTTGTTTTGTTTCACTATGTACTTCACCGTATGCGGTTGAAATGACAATAACGCCTACATAACTTGACTTGCGTTGCTAATCTAATTTGAGAATGATGCTAGTATAGATTAAGAACGATGAGAAAAGTTCAACTCCAACTCGCACTTTGAGCATTTTTTTTTATACATTTTATACTTCAAATCATCAACAACAATGCCAGGGGTATAAAAAAAAAAAAAAAACAGTTATATGCAGGATACAACTTGCAGTGTAATGAAAAGTTTGGAGAAAAAAAAAGAAAAATCTTGACTCTTGAATCCATAGTGCTATTGATTCTTTAGTGTTTTATGCTCAGCTTCAAGAATTTCTCTTAAAAGGAGAAAATCCGGACAATTTAACATAACATGTGAGTGAATGAATAAAGGAAGGAAGGAATTAAGACATTTGTTAAAGTATGCTGATATAAGTAGAGCAGTTAAGTACCGTAATTTCCGGACTATAAAGCGCACCCTTATATAAGCACTGAATTTGACAAAGATTTTTATTTTGAACATAAATAAGCCGCACCTGTCTATAAGCCGCAGGTGTCTACACTGAAACTAATGAACTTTACACAGGCTTTAACGAAAGACACTAAATGCAATATGTTGCGCTTCTATTAGGAGCATAGCGGTATTTTGGGAATAGCCTGCCACTGCATTCCTCTGGTATTACTGCGTGTGTGGAGACCGAGGATTATGTCCTTTTTATTTTTTGATGCTCATTTCTAAGTTTCTTTGACTAACCCATAACGCTGTTGCCAAAGAAAATAAAATAGCACGAGTTTTGGAAACCTGTCTGTGCTTATATGATTTCTGTTGCAACTGGAGTTAGCGAGCTCTCCCTTGACCCAGACTCAATGCGTTACAACGGCTTGTATCTAAACAGTAGCCTACCAAGTAAGTCATTGTTCACTGTCTTCCTCCTTCCTTTCACAACTACAGTGGTACCTTGACCTACGAGTGCATTAATGTACGAGTTTTCCGAGGTATCTTTTGTCATCGTCGTGCGCCACCGGTGGAAGTTTTTCTCCCGATGCCGTGCAGCTCAGAACACAGGTGAGGTGCGTTTTTTCGTTTCCGTTCGGAAATTTACATGGTCTAATGTTATTTTGCTCAGTTTTTTGGCTTGAAGTTTGTGAAACTGGGAAGAACCCAGGAAAAATCCATATATATGCCGTTGTTTAAGCCGCGGGGTTCAAAACGTGGGGAAAAAAGTAGCGGCTTACATAAATACGAAAAATACGGTAGATTAAATCTTTAAAACTTTTTTTTATATTTTAATGTAAACGCTCACGCCTTTATTACCCAGAAGGGGTCTAACAAATGTAAGCTATTCAATAAAATTGTTGCCATTTATTTAATTTTATTTAATAAATGTAATTGATGTAATTTGTGGCAATTTACTTGATTATTTAATTTAATCAATGTAAAAAAAAGTGTATTGCATTAATTTGATTTATTCTATTTTAATTCAATACTATAAAATATTATTTCATATATTATTTGACCAAGCAGGCATTTTATTTAAAATTACTTACAAATCTAAACTGTTCAAATGTGGATCACAAATGTTTAGAATATTAAACTGCGTAAAAAAAAAAAAATGACAAGCAATTTATTGTTTCACATTTCTTCCCCCTTAACTGTCCCGAAATCTAACCGGACTGTAACTTAAAAACCTAGGTCCGAACCGAACCGTGAATTTTGTGTACCGTTACACCTCTACTGATTAGTATGAAAAATGCTACAGACAAAAAAAAAAAAACCTTATCTGGAGCGACTTACAATTATCTCATTTATAAACCTGAGCAGTTTGAGGGTTAAGGGTCTTGCTTAAGGGCCCAGCAGTGGCGGCTTGGTGGTGCTGGGATTTCACAAGACCAACAATTTTAACCACTGAGCTTCCACGTCCCACTGCAAGCGACCCTACACTGTACAAACCCTTTCCTTTCCTTTGGGTCTCTGAACACTTTTAAACAAAGTTAAAGCATTGAGGTTACGCCCCTGCATGCTTTTTCAAAAGCGTTCTCCAAATTGGAAAGTTTAAAATACCGTTGGTATGATAATGTGTGGACTGAAAGAGAACACAGATCTTTAAAAAAGCGTGACAATATTTAAACCTGTTCAACTCCAAACAAACAAAGATGGCTGACAACGTTTCACCACTGTCCGGTTTGATGCCGTCGTAAAAGATCAGCACCACTTTGCAAACCTTTAGATCACATTTTTCCTATCTTCTTGCACTTTTCCACATGTGCAGTACAGACACATGAATGTGTTGGGTGAGCAAAAAGCAGTGTAAAGCAGAAGCAAGACAAAGATTCTGATCTGGAGCTCCCGAGATTGAACCTGATGGTTGCTGCACA
>JAAIIK010000049.1:2414993-2458595 GCA_014706435.1 Silurus glanis | reverse complement strand
AAAAATGCACAGTAAGACACTCTTTTATTCACAGAGTAATCTAAAGCTCAGTCCGTAAAGTCTCGGGCATGCAGCTCAGCACTTTTGCTTCTCTGAGCAGTCATGGTTCAGTGAGAAATGCTGATTCAGCTTATTCAACACAAGACAAAGAAAGAGAGAGAGAGAGACTTCACTAAAAGCTGAGGATGATTAAGCAGTAAAATTACCCTAAAGCTAATTACATAATTACACTACTTCCCTGCCATTCACCCCAATTCATTACATTTAATATCATTAAGGGGAAGATCAGAGTGCTTGTTATTCGGATCACATCAGCTGCCATGTTTGCTTCTTTAGCCTGCCACCAGAGCTATGAAGTCAACATAGAATCTTATAGAATCTATAGTTTAGTGTCATGCAAATGAAATCAGGGAGGAGGCATAGCCTAATGTGCAGAGAAGTACATAGATTACAATACTATTGCTACTATGCTATAGTGTAGTACATATACACTCCTTAACAAAATCTTAAGACCGGTCCAAGTACTCGCATTTTGCGCTGGTGGATCATAACCAGGTTGTAAGAACTTCTTCAAAATGGTTAAACAAGAAACAAGAGCAAGAGACAAAAATGAGAGAGTAGGCAGTTTTTTAAAACTGCATTTAAACTCAAACAGGCTGCTCATCAGCTGATCAAAAGTTTAAGACCATAGCCTTTAAAATAAAAAATCTGTGCAAAAATATGGCTTTAAATGTCATTGTCCTCAACCCAAATTAAGGCCGTTACTGATGCTGATTGGAGCCCAATAACCATAAGACGGCATCTGCCAGAGAAGGACTTAAATAACAAAAAACGTCTTCGAAAGCCACGTCTCCTCCCACACCACAAACTTGCCCATTTGAAATTTGCATGGGAGCAACAAACACTGGACATTGAGAAAAGAATTTACCCTGGATGGTCCTGATGGCTTCCAACGATACTGGCATGACAAGGAGATCCCACTGGATCCCCCTTTTTTCCTTCAATGGGAAAACGGAGCTTTAGGTTGTGCAGGAGCCTCAAACGGCGGCTGGCTATGTGGACATGTTGCAGCAGGCATCCCTCTTGACTGAGGGCCCTCGTCTGTGTGGTAATGACTAGGTTTTTGAACAGGACAACGCTGCAGTTCACAATGCCCGCCATGACGAAGGACTTCTACCAATAACGCTGCACTTCTGGACCATCCTGCATGTTCCCCTGATCTAAATCCCCTTAAAAATGTTTGGGGATGGATGACAAGGGAAGTATACAAAAACGGACGCCATTTCCAGACTGTGGATGTCCTTCGTCAAGCCACCACTTGAGCAACTGGAAGCCTCTTGGAAACAGTTGCATTAAGCATCCCGAAACGAGTGTTTGAAGTTATGAACAAGAACGGTGATGCTACTCACTATGGAGTCCTTTTTTGACACTTTTAGTTCTGTTGTGGGTATTTTTGGGCTTTGGTCTTAAACTTTGATGAACAGCCGGTTTGAGTTTAAATGCAGCTTTCAATAAATTGCCAATCTGTTTTTTTTCTCTTGCTCCTTTTACTTCTTTTGACATTTTGATACATTTCTTACAACCTGGTTATGATCCACCAACTCGAAATGCGAATACTTGGAATGTTTCCCCCGGTCTTAAGATTTTGTTTAGAAGTGTATACACAGTGTATACAGAAGTGTGTGAAATATTATATATATATATATATATATATATATATATATATATATATATATATTAAACACAAAAAAAAATATAATTAATAATTCGGTAGGATGTAAGCCATGTCTGATGTCTGTGCATATCAAGACAGGATATTTGTCTCATTATCTGCAACAGTGATTTTGCATCTCAAAAAGAATGTAAATAATAATAAAAAATACATAATTTGAACTTATTTTTCATATCCACAATAATAATAATCTGAAAAAAAAGTGGAAAAATAATACAAAAAAAAAAAGATAAGAAATGTCTCATTAGTTTTTAGTCAGATTTAAGTTTTTTTTATTTTATTGTATTTGTTTTCTATTCAAGTTTGCAATTTGAAAAATAATAATAATAATAATAATAATAATAATAATAATAATAATAACCTGATAAATATCACAATACCTGAAGCTTTAATTCTCAACAGATTATTCCTTAAAAACGATCAAATTCCTGTCATGTGGAATCACAAAGGCTGAAGTGGGAAAGAAAAAATGTGTGTGTGTGTGTTTAAAGGAGAGAGAGTGTGCAGATCCTCTCCATCCCACACACTGCTTCTCGATTTGGCTCTCTACATCCACAATCACTCCTTCACTACAGGGAACAAAACACACACATCCTTCATCCTGCCTACAACCTGACACTCAACACAAACACACACATATGCGCGCACGCGCACACACACACACACACACACACACACACACACACACACACACACACACACACACACACATCCTCTCCACATCATCACTGACACATATAAGGTGCAGGTTTACAACAACATGACTTACAGCAACAACAATCATCACACAACACCACAATAAATACATAAATATTCATTTATTTATTTTCTACCAATTAAAAAAAAAAACCCGATGTGATTTGTTCGGTTATGTAATTATGATAATTATTGTAACAATATTTAAATTAATTATCACAATGACAATTAATCACTACATTCCACAATCATATATGATAATAGATAAAGAAATTGCCAGCCAATTATGAAATAATAGCAAACTGAAGGTTTCACAGCTGTTTAGTACAGATATTATTAAATACAGATATTTTTATAAATGTTACATACAGATTTAACTGTAAACGATAATTTTTTTTTCATTGTTTAATAATTGTCTAGACTTTTTATATTTTATTATTTACTTATTTGCATACGACACTATCTTGCTGCCATTTTTGTTAGCAACCTTAAATAGTGTGGTACAAAACACTGTGATATCGTGATGCATATGGAATATCTAAAGTACCGCGATATGATGTTTTGCCCACGTCGCACAAACCTACATCACAGGGATTTTGATTCACTTCCTGCATTCTAGTCGTGTTCTTTTTCCCCCCAACTACAGTTCACTTGGAAGCGGACCAGTAGCACCTTGATCAACCTACTCCCCTCTGCCTAAAGAACCGTGATGAAAAGGGAGAACACACCAGGGCTGTAGTGTATATTGAGGAGGAACTGGTGCAGCCCTGTGTTGGATAGACTCTCTCGAATGCCAGAAGGGAGCAGAAACGGAGATAAGGAGTCATCAACATTCCAGCCTGCAGAGAGATTATCTCTGAGCTCCACAGCAGCAACACCTCTTGAGTGTTAGTGCCGTCCTCCCGACTGCTGCAAGCCTCAACCAGACACTCTCTGGAAAAACACCAGGATCAGTCATTGTTTTTCAGGGCGGGGCTAGATGGCACGATGAAACGATATCCGTATTTAGATGTGATAATTAGTTAGCTTTAGAGGCTAAGTACACACAAAAATCAGCATGGAAATTGCTTCTTTTTCGATTCGCGTTCGGTCTTTGGATTCGTACTAGCTTCATTCATCCATTAGATTAGCAAAACATTTACATTTGTGGCATTTAGCAGCAAAACAAGTTCACTTTCACTCACCAGGGGCACCAAAAATCATTTCTTCTTTCTTCCAAGCTTTTGTTTTTTGTTTTATCTCTGTGTTGTTTCGATACGCCTTTAAAAAGAGCTCTGACAGGACAGGATTGGACAAATTTTGTGCGGACCACAATCTCATTTCGAATTTCGCAGCTTTGTATTGATTCATCGTGCAGAAATTGCAAAAATGAAGAGCACATAACATATATCCATATATCCCTGCAACATATATATTCCAATCCTTTTTTTATTGCGAATATTAATTTTAATTTCTGAATAAAATATCTCAGAACATCACGCTTTGGTAGAGTGTCTTCAACCCCTTAAATTCTAATCCGATCATTTTCAATTTTTTTTCTTTTAACACTTTCTTTTCCTCAGTATTTTGTTAGAATCTAAATAATACGTTTGCAGCATCTTTAACGTCCTTGTGGCATTGATTGTAGCTTCAAATAAAGCGATACGATATTATTTGCCGTATCGCACGTCCCTAATTTAGAAGTGGTTTTGTGATGTTTACAGGAACTCGTCTTTACACACCATGCTGACAGAAGAACAACACTCTTTTTGTTTCCAGGTTAATCAGTGACTCTCGTCTGGACCTGACCTTCGCCCTGGAGCTTGAGGTTGCCTCCTGTATCTCCATCACATATGAAACTCGCCTCATCCTCTGGAAAGCTCTTGATGGTGGCAACAACGTCACGACTCGAGTTAATACACCAACAACACTTCCTTTTTGCTGGCCATACAGTCATCTGACAGTTCCATACAGTAATTGGGCATTTTTTTTCTCAGTTTACAAAGTCAATGTTTCTTTTTCCAGAAGTTGCCATTTAAAGCATTATAAACCTCTGTACACAAGAATTTATTTATTTATTTATTAGCTAGCTTCTGAACATCTTAATATAATCACTTTCCTTTTAGCTTTCATTAAAAGTAAAACTGGACTTTAACATCGCTCGAAACAGCACATAATATGTAAAGCTGGATAGCACTATCTACTAGCTTACTAGCATAAACATAAACGTATCTGCTTTGGCTGTATTCAAATATTGAAATTGCGATAATGTTTTCAAACACACACACACACACACACACACACACACAGAGTTTACACAAGCGAGAGGTGTGTATTAAGTGACTAGCGTAGCAGCCAAACAAGCGAATTATACTGGATAACCGAATGATCAGCTTGAGTTAATGACTTAATGATTGAAAGTACAACTGTATGTGTGTGTGTGTGCGTGTAAAGGAAGAAATATGTCAGGATCTTTGTTGTTTAACTTTACAATAAAAAAAAAAACATGGAAAATTCAAAACATACTTCAATGTTATTAGCTCCTGTGGTGACTAGCAAACTGACTAGCATAACAAGCTAAGTTACTAGGAGTGAAACTCTATTAGCATCTATTCCCACAACAATTTCTGTCTGATTAGCATCCTTTACCACAGGTAGCTTTGTCTGATTAACATCCTTTAGAACAATTTGCTGTATGTACATAGCTATAGCAAAGCTAACACCACCATAGCTAATAACCAAAATATTAACCAAAGCTTTTTAGACTATGAAATAATTGTTAAAGCTTCTGCAGTCCATCTTTTTGAAATAATTTTAAGTAGCTGTTTGTTGTAAAACATTTCACAGGTTCATTTTGGCATTTACTACAATGAGGCAGTTATAGAATTGTCATTATTTTCACAATAATTTAATGAGAGAGGTTTATAATTGCTTGTCTTTCTCAGTAGTTCATGAGATCTCGGCTTGTTGCCATTCATTTTTCCAAAGAGCACAAATGGGACAAGACGTTAAAACGTATGTACTTCTTTATCCAAAAAATTAGCACTTGCTCAAGCCTTAAATATTCAGACAGGCACTTTTACAAAATTGGATATTCCTACTCAGAGAGGTAGCTATGTCTCGCTAGATTAGCTAGCTAAATAAAACGTTACCACAGCGAACATCCAGTTAGTTCACAATTTTAAACTATCCAAAGACATCACATGCAGCTTGAATGCTAATTCCATAAATGTTAAGATAACAGCTAAGGGTGTGTGTATGTGAGTGTATGTGCATGTATGTGAGTGTATGCAATCTCAGAAGGTAGGGGCGATTTTCCAACATGCTCCCAGTAACAAAACACACACACACACCGCTATCTCCTTTACTGAGATTAACCAGAAAGGGACAAAGGCTATAAATGGCACAGAGTTAGAGCCTGAGATCGGTTTACTCCCACACACTGCTTCTCAGCTCGACATCCACCATCCTCTTTTCTCTTCAGGTTCTTCATCCTGCTGAGAACTGCACACTCCACCTGAATGAATTTAGCAATATACGCAAGAATATGCACGCACACACACACACACACACACACACACACACACACACGCACACGCACACACACACAGACCAGGCCTGTCATGCTATAATCAGTTCTCTGATCCTATAATTAAATAAATGTTTATCAGTAGCAGGCTAGTCTTCCCTTACAGTAATATTTACTGTAATATTTACTGACTTGACATTCCTGTTCTCGCTAGTCGAATTCGAGCTAAATTCTAGCTGTTCTAGTTAAAAACATTTTTTTGAGAAAATCTCTGCTGCGTCTCTTTTAACATACGGCAACATTCCCTGAACACAGCTGGAAATAGCGAATAATGTTCAGCTTTACAAAATATTATAGGAAATGCAAAGGAGTGTGATTAAACAAACATAAGAATTATAATGGGGGGGGGGGTTGCGACAATAATAGATTTAACTGCAGTCTGTTTAGAATGTATGTGCATTTAAGTCCTTGTGAAGTTATTCCTATAAAAATGATTAACGAGAATCTACACCTTTTGATCAATCCGAATCCAGAATACAAGGTGGTGTAAATGACAGAACGCGTTACCCGAAACCCCATCTGCACTCTAATGCCGAGCTCATACTGTGCAATTTTGGCCACAATTTGGTCGTCTGAGACAAATTTTGGAAATCCCTATAATCCTGGGCTAAAACTGTGACTTTGATCACTGGATTGTTCATCAACAATCTTTTATTTCATCCGATAAAGTGGTGGCATTTTTAGAAGATTTTAGACTCTTTCCTGCAGTGTGACTTCTATGACGACCGTCAAACCAGGGACCTACAAGAGCGCCAAATCTGATGACGCAATTAGTGGACAGTACAAGAGAAGAGAAGAAGGAAAAAGTAGTGTATGAGGTTTTTATTATCTAGGCAGGTCATGAACAAAATGAAAGCTAAAATTGTGTGTGTTTGCTGCTAGCTACCGTTATTGAGAGAACGTAGGTCTAAATGTTGAGGACGTAAAACCTTTTCTTGTGTGCATCAGTTTTTCGTACAGACGGACATTATGACAACTGAGATCCTACAGTGAAACATAAAGGTCATGTTCCTACAGTCTGACAAGCAAAGGACTAATAAAATTGCACAGTATATGCCCAGCGTAGCACCGCTTTCGTTAGACGTGTTAGTGTCATACCTCTGACGCAGCTACAACTGCGTTAACGTCAGATACCAAACATGTCACGACTGATGGACTACACATGGGGGAAAAAAAATTCTCACATCCGAACGTTGCATAATAACGTGTTAACTGCAGATTTGTCCTGAACACATTTCTGAGTCATCAGAGAATACGCTTTAGGAACGAGCACTTCATTAAGAGATCTTTTCCCTGCTGCATTCCTCAGCCGTGAGTAGATGAAGCTCCTGGCTTGTCTCGACACTCGTGCCTGAGATATTATTGAGACACTTGGCTCGGCGGAGTGGCTCTGGCTTTGACGTTCAGCAGCGGGGCCGCTGAAAAATGAGTCGATGCGTGTGGCGTAAACACACCAGTGTGTCTCGGAACCGCTCATACACACTTCAGCACTCGATTTAACCCCCTGGGCTCGTTATTGCGAGTTACTGCGAATTCTGATTCAGATGATGATCGCAACATCCTGTGTATCATCTAACAGTCTTTCAGCATTAATCTTGCTTCTGGATTCAACCTGAACTCCACACACAATGTTCAAATATTTCTGTGACATCCCTAATAAATACAGCGACCCCATGTTAACCTGTCAAACGTTCAGCCACATTTTATTTCACATCATCGAACTCGACACTTTTCGCCGACACTATCGGAAGAGAGGCTTGCAAGTAATCAATTCAAATCACAAAAATCACATACACAAATGTCAGCTGTTCGAGTTTTATAAGTTGAATGGATCATGTGTTCATTATTTGTAATTTGGGGGGCAATGGGGGCAAAAAACAGGGCAATGGGGGTTTCTAACAGCTGAATTTTTGAATGATATGAATTATATTGTGGATGCCAATGTTGTGAAAAGGACACACACACACACACACACACACACACACACACACCCCTTATGAATGTGTTAATAAATAATGAGGTAACTGAACAGTGCGCTAGTTCGGTTTCCTTTATGACACCTATATCAAATATTTGAGTATCAGCTGGCATCTGGCATGGGCATCGCCATAGTAACCGAGTCTCTCTGTGAGCCAATTTTACATGTTTAGGTATAAACTACAGAAGAAAAAAAAGAATTATAGCTTTAAATCAACACACACACACACACACACACACACACACACACACACACACACACACAGCATCAAAAGAGTCCAAAGGATGCAGCAGTAACACACACCAACACACCTTTAGCACACACACTGATGGAATAAACAAGGTATAGTGCTGGAAGAGATAACGTAGAGATACACAGGATGGATTACAGTACACTGTACACACACTATATTACACCGAACTAACACACTTTTTTAGGCTTGTGAAGAGCTTGTAAATGAGCCGATACACCGAACTTACACACACGGTTATATAAATTATACTTTGATGTGCTTAGTAAATGGAAAGTTTCCCCGAATATTTCTGCGAAAGACACACAAACACACATAGCGTTCACATTGTTAATGCGGAGAAATAACATGTAGACGATGCATTAAAGCAGAACACAGTAACTTGTGCACCCAATCGATACTAATGCTCCTGAGAGTCCTCTAAGCACCTCGGTGCACTCTTTAGCAAAGCCGATACGTTGATACGATATCAGCGGTAGTCTCTTAGCAGAATATAAAGTGTTTGGATTAACAAGCACCAGTCAGAGCGCAAAGTTAAGTATGGAGGGCGGAGGAAGAGAGTCATAAAATCGGCGCAACTTGTTGACGTTATGATAAATATTTATAGCTTCGGCTTCCCTGGTTCTATCCTGAGGGTTCTCTCAGGGTTCGCTGGTTTCATCTCAGCTCCCAAAAACATGATAGTAGATGGACTGGGCAGGATATACTAGGTGGGTTGTGCTGTGATGAGCTGGTTGCCAGTACAGCATGTATTCCTAAATTTTCATACCCAGCTTTCTCGGGATAGACTCAGTGTCTACTGTGACCATGATCATGATCAAACTCCTACAGAAGACAAGGGACCCAATGAACTTGGCTGCATTATGACTGCATTACAATGTAAAAGAAACTAAACTAAATAACCCGCAACGTTATTTTATCAACAGAAACCTTCAGTTCAAATTCAGGGAGAACCATTAAAGGGTTCTACATAGAACCCTATAACTGCGTAGCCCAAATTTTTAAAAGTAAACCTATGAAGAAACGTTCCGTCAAAAAGAGCGTACACACAGCCAACAAGGAGCTTCTGAGCATCAGCAGCTAGCATTTAATAAAATATCTACACTTATCGGTGCAATCTCGTTCAAATTCTGTTCGGGTGAAGAAATGTACATGACAGGGAACGTCTTCTTCCCAAAAGGAAAACGACATGACCCTAAGGAATCTGAAATATTTTATTCCATTGAAAGTCCACTGTGATCGGTGCTGCACTCATCCGCTGACAGCATCATCCACAATTATTTCCAGATATTCCATTATAAACAGGTGGCGTTTCTCTTTAAGTATCATCATGACTCCTCCATGACGATCTTCACACAAACTTTTCCAGCATTCTGACACACATCAGACCGGATCTATATCCAATCCCAGTGTTTCCATCACATACATAATGTTTACAGAACAATAATATCTTACGAGGCTAATTTTAAACTGGAGATCAGCCATGACCAGATAGCACATTGATTCAGTTTAACAACTTGGAAAGAAAATCCAATCTGAAATGTTTGTACATCAGGAGTAATATCTGATCTGTAGCAGGAGTTAGCAAAACACATAGGAACAATGAAGGGTGTGGATTTAAAGGTGGGTTGTTTTTTTTAGGTGAGATGGTGTCTTGAACCTGAATCAGTAATTGGATCAGATAATTGAGACTGATCCTGAATGCATTGTATGATGCAGAGATCAGGGAAAGATGGTAAGAGAGAAGGGGAATGTGGGAGAGAGCAAGAAGGAGAGAGAGAGAGAGAGAGAGAGAGATCTGGTTATTGATATGAAAGTGGAATTCAGGATAAGAAAGATCTCTCTCCTCGTTCTGCCAGGAAACTGAGTCAGCACCACTTCCTGTCAGGTCCAGACGTCGGCTCGAGCCCTGACATGTCTGAGAAAGGTGAAAGCATCATGATCACGGGGTTTAAGGGTTTTACTAGAATAAAAGTCAAACTTGGGTGCATGGATCGAGCGAGTGAGCGCGCGCGCGCTTTGGTGTGTGAACAGAATTACCTCCGCGTGCAAGATGCTTCTAGAGAAGTTCATCTGCACGCGGAAAAAACAAACACCGCATCCACAACACCAACAACAATTACATCAACAGCAGCTCGTCAGCCTGCAGGAAGCAGGAGACACACTGAGAAAGTTTCACCAACAAGATGACTATATTTGGTGTGCGAGGAGGAGGATGAAGACGGAACAGTGTGTCCAAAATGGCAAGAGCACTAAAGCGCAAGCTCGCGCTCGTCTACAACTGCACCCCATCACACGCACGCACGCGCGCGCGCATGGAAATACAGAAACGCGACACAAAACGAAACAGTGCTTGTGTATACCTATAGACAATCACTTCTTGGGTTACATTGTTGCAATGTGACTTTTTTCACCTCCGTGAACCGGAAACACCGAGAAAAAAAAAATATATAAACAATACAAACGTGCATGAAACATTCATGACAACTCACAAGCAAACTTTCCAGGTTGACGGCAGAGCGCGGGTCTCTGATCATGGCCTCCAGTTTCTTCTGGCGCTTCTCCATCCTGCTTTCTGCTCCTGAAGACATCATCGCATCAGATCATATCCTCTAAGATTAGACAATGCTCGTGGTTCGCTTGGATCCCTGCGCGAGCTCTTGAAAACTAAACTAAACTAAACTAAACAAAAACAAACGGGGCTCCTGCTTGGCCTGTAGGGTTTTCTGGGATCTCCCGCACCACCAGCAGGAGAAAAAAATGTGGATTGATCCAACCGGAAATGCTCCTCCAATTAAGTTTGAAAAGTCGGGCAGGACCCCAGCTCGGCTCCCCGCGCCATGCTCAACTTCGCCCTGATCCTCCAGAAACTGCGGGGATTTAGGAGTTTTCTTTTTTTGGGGGGGAGAGGGGTGTTAAAAAGGGCGTTTTCTATCCCTCCCCTCTTCCTTTTCTTGTTTTCTTCTTCTTTTCTTCTCTTTCTGCTTTTCACGCGTTCATTCCTCCTATCCTGGTGGCTTTCTCCTTATGCGCCTCGGCGCCTCGCGCTTTTCCGCCGCCTCTTGCCGAGTCTCTCCATCAACACACTCCTCCTTCCCCCGGCGGTGTGTTTTAAAGCGAATCGGGGACGTCAGGAAAACGAGACATGGTCGCTGATTAATTCATCACGTTTGTGAGGTTTTTTTTTTCCGCCGGTTCGCCTTTTGTCCGCTCGCGTCTTCGCCGTCCACCGCAGCCGTGCAGCGTTCAAGCGCGTTTACCCGAATTACCGTAAACCACCAAAGTTTCCAACACGCGCTCAAAAAAATATTCGTGTCATTTCGGTACTATGAAACGGTACGTGTTTGTCCGAAACCTACAAAAAATTAACCGACAAATAACCTGTCCCTCATCACCACACTATTCTTCCATAATTATACAGATAATCATAAAGCAGGATGCAGGGAGAAAAAAAAGGTTCACTTTGGTACACTTCATTTTAGGGTTATTATGGGCTTCATGCATGCTTTAATATCCACATACATACACACGCATCTTACACACTAAAAAAAACACTAAACGCTTCCATTCCCAGGTACTGAGAACCTCTTGTCTATTTAATGCACACAGTGTAATATGAAAAGCTCCACTCAGAAAGCTATAGTAGATTCACATCTCCACACTTCCAGGTGATGGATACCGTATCAAAGGTGTATAAGGTACTACAAAACCTGTGCATGCTTTATTAATATTGCAATTAACACTCATCTTTCTTCATGCAGTAATCATCATGCGGTTCTTCATCACTCTGTACATTAAGGATCATCTCTGAATAATTCTTACTGTATATAATTGTGCATTTATAGCATATTCTAAATAATCAGGTGGATGGATGGATGGATGGATGCAACTTTGTCATTGCATTGTAAAGGTACACAGCAACAAAAAGCAGTTTACATATTCCAGAAGTGCAAATAGCAGCACTGTGCAAACTGACAAGTGCAGATTATTATGTAAATATATGTACAGCAAATGAACATAAAGGCCCTGGTCAGTGACAACAGAAGCTGTCATCTATTGTACAGTTATTCATACAATGTACATGTATCATTTTGTAAATTGATTATATCCCAAATTTCTCTAAATATGTATTGTGCCTTGCACACATTATATAAATTAAATTAGAATTGGGTGTATGAGTAAATATAATTTAGATAAAGAAATAAGTTCTTAGTGTACTTTATTAACAGCTTCTGCAGTCTATGGCCTTTATAGTTATTTTCTGTACATATGTTTGCATATTTATCTGCACTTGTCAGTTTGCACGATGAAATTATTATGTACTATTTACTACTTTTCCATTCTGGCAGATGAAAAGCTGAATTTCATTTCTATTCGATGTGGCGGTGTCTTCTGTTCCTTTTTCACATTAACAACTGCTAAAACACACCACCAGCGTCTATCTGCGCTTATTTGTGATCTCGAACACCTCGGCTGTACGCCATGTGGTAAAAATGGAAAGAATTCCAGTAGAGACGTTGGAATTGGGAATTTGAGTGCGCGCTTGAACGCTGCGTGATTCCTCGGTGTTCCAGCAGTTCCCTCCGAGCTATTTTCCTCTGACGTCATCAGGCACGACGGCAGCGTTCCTGCAGCCATGAGCTTCAGTGGGAAGAGTTTTTACTGTCACAAATACCGACGAAGGAAAAAAAAAGTTTAAATTAATTATTAGAAATAAAGCAGATATCAGCTGCATGAGGACTTATATGTTGAAGAAAACAATAAGATTTCATTTGGAATAAAGCTGAAATGATTTTTGTTCTTTCATTCGCATATTTTATTAAATACACTGTACTGATGGTGGGACGGATTTCCTCCCCTACTGTAAATGTCCATCTCAGCCGTTTACCACAGCGCCCTCTAGTGGACTCAGCGCGCTGTTACTCTGATATACTTTTTAAGGCTGCTTTTATAAAACAATAAAGATCATACTAACAATTTTTCTTACGATTAACTTTTTGCTTGTGAAATGATCGTGTTTTTTTATTTTATTTAAAATAAATACTCTACTTCTAATCTTCTCATTACAAAAAAATGCAGCTTCTTGAACTGCATTAGCAGCCAGTTTGACTAGCAGAGAGCAGAATTTATATATATATATATATATATAACATAGAAAATAGCTCAGATAAATGATTCTGATTCTTTGGTATAAAGATAACTAGCTGCTAATCACTGACTGCTAATCAAACCAAATTGTTTAGTGTGGAAACAAATGTGATAATTTTAAAATTTCATAAATAATGATGTTCATGTAGTTAAGGTCATGTAGCTAATCATAACTAGCTAAATACCCTGACGTTAAAGTTATATTGTATGTAATGGAGCTAAATCTACATTTGCAAATAGTTGTTGATGCTTAAATTAGACTAAAAGCTTCGTGTTAAAGATCTTGTATATCGTCATCTTCCTCCAAAAACACTCACTATATAACTTTACATTATATGGCCAATCATTTGTGAACACCTGATTATAAGATTGCCATTTGTCATTATAATAACTGCTACACTTCTTGAAAAGATGTTCCTCTGTGTGATGAAGATTGTTGCTCATTCAGCTAAGGGTGTAAAGTCAGGTAGTGATGTAGGTGAGGTGAGGAGGCCTGGGGTGCAATCAGCTTTTATATTAATCCCAAAGGTGTTCAACAGGGTGAGAGCTCTATAACAGGAGATCTTCCACTCCAATCCATGTAAAGCATATTTTTATGGAGTTGTTTTTGTGTCAGGTTGGGGCAGGTTTCCCAAGCTGATCTTCAAGTGAAAATTTCATGACAAAGAAATAACACAGAATTGTGTGCCTCTTGGTTTGTGCTAATATTTGGGGTAGAAACACAGACGAAGCATTCTACCGAGGGAAAAGTAATGACACACCAAACTTCAGTGAGATCCTTTATTAAGATTTGGCAGAGAATGATAAAATCTTAATTCCTATTTTTCAGAAACTGCTCTATACTTTTAATAATAGTCTAACAATAACAACAACAAAAAAAACCAGATGTGAGTATGGGTTTCATCAACAGATTAATCCTCCTCGTGTGCACCTGTTTTCCACGGAGGCGTGAGTCAGCGAGCGGTGAGTCAAGCCAAACTCAGAGCTTTTTCAGTGGAACACATTAGACATGAACATGGCAGACGCTCGCTGTGATCCCTCCTCTGTCGCCCACATTCTCTTTCTCCCTGAAAGCCTCAACACGCCGTTAAAATATGGACGCCCACATGCTCGAAGACATTCACATAAGCCAAGAAAAAAAAAACTAAAAAAACAAAACAAGGTTAGACCTGTTAACTGTGTCAGTGATAAGACCAGGGGAGGAAAAGTACAAATAATATTTAACTGTCACTGTTGCTGCAGGTGTGTCGAGTTTCTGACATACAGAGACGTACAAATAACATCAATCCAAATAAAATAATAACAATATGAGGTAGTTTTAAAATGTTTCAAGACTAGCTTTGTTTACAAGAATGTACTTCATTTACCTATCACCTTCAAAATTGTCCCCTCGCACATCAATACAGCGCTCCCAGCGTTCCTGCCACTTCTGAAATGTGTCCTGGAAGTCTTCTTTAAAAAGCGTGTCAAGCACTTTCTGCGATTCATGCTGGATCACCACAACGGTGTCAAAATGGCAACCTTTGACCTGGGTCTTCATCTTCGGAAAGAGGGTGAAGTCTGCAGCCGCCAAATATGTGAAGTAAGGTGGGTGTGGAAGTGAGATCACGCTGTTTCCTGCGTGAAACTCACGTGTGAAGAGAGCTCGGTGACAGAGTGCAGGTCAGAATGGCAGACGTGGTAACGTACCTGGTTAGAATAGCACCAGTCGCACAGCTCCTGATGTACACAGGATGATGTCTTTTGGCACACTGACTTATAAAGTTCGGTGCTCCCTGTGACTGTGCGTGCAGCCTTGTGCTGCCATCTGTTGGCGTGTTACAAAACTAGCGTCGAAACCTTTTGATACCACCTCGTAATATTGTGTATGTGATGGTCAAACATGAAATTTGAACATGATGTACACACGTCATCATTACACAACACGTGCGAATCAAAAACTTTCAGGAACTTTAGGCGTGCAGGAATTTTAGTTCCAAGGACGACTTTATCTCCTGCTCCTTACATACTCTGCATTTAAGGGGAAGGAACCTGCTGTACTGAGAAGCTTGATGCAAAAGCTGTACGAAATGGACAACATATTTCTGCCACAATTTTATTGTTGATATGTAGCCTAAAGATGCTCAAACTAGGGTCGAGCTTAATGTGTCTCATTAAAGGTCACTAAATACTTCTATGAGGTATTGAACACCATTATAAAAAAAAATGGATTGTTTCCTAGAACTTTAAACATAAAGCTGCATTAGTTAAGCAGATTACAGTCAGGTTTCTGATTTCATTTATTTAATCATAAATGATAGCAACCATGGCAACTTTGAGTTGTATCTCATAGATCAAGTTCAAAAGGATTATTTTATATCAGGATTGTGATTTGTGATTTGTGGTTCAGTTGGTTGGGTCAGCTGAGTGTTTATTTTAACGTAATGAAACTAGCTTCAGGTGTCAGCCATGTTAGCTTTAGCTATGCTCTATTATTAACAAATACAATCCTTTAAAGCCATTTTCACATGAAGCTTAAAAATAGCTTTAAAAAATTGCTCAAAATTTAATGTTATGGACTCATTAAATGCCTGTTATACAAATCAAAATTATATATAAATCACAGTTCTTTGGTTTGTTATAGTTTTAAGCCTCAGTGGAAACACTTTTATAAGCACATGAGCAAAACAATAGCACCGGATTTACTAAAAGAACTTGGCACAGAAGCCAAACTTACAATATGCCTGAGCACATAAATGCACTATAAATTCATAAACGCTGAACTAATATTTAAGCATATATGCAGCTTTCATAATCGCTTAGTTGTGTAACAGACTATCGCATAACCTTCGTTGAAGAACGAGGTGTTAAAGGTCTAGAAGACATTTTCAAACTATGATATGATAAAGCAAAAACTGAAAACAACCGGTTTAGAAGTTCAGACAGTGACTGAAAATCCCAGAGCAATTGTTGGGCCTTTAAGTAGAACATGTTGACCTTCATCTGCTCAACCTTCCTAAATGACTCAAAACCGACACTACTAAAAGAACTCTACATAATGGTGTAAAAATGACTTATTTCTCACATTAAAGCTCTTTGACTTATTTTATAATGTCAAATTAGCAGCCTGAAATTTTTTGATTATTTTAACAATCCTAAAATAAAAATCTGAAAAACGCTATCAAGAATTTTTTAGCTAAGAAAAAAGGAAATGAATCAACGCCGAGGAGGTGTGATGAAGCTGAGTAATTGTTAGCAATCTGATAATGTGCCTTTCATGGATTATTCTTTTCATAGAGCAGCCATATGATAAGGGTTTCAAATTAGTATTTATTTATTTATTTATTAATGAACCAAGCATATGAATTTTGTATCCGTTTAAAGTTACAAGTGTGGAATGTCAGTGATGCAAGATAGTTTCTGTTATTACTTGCCATGTTGATATTATTACTACAGTATGTTATAATATGTTATATGTTACATATAATATGTTATATGTTAACCATCCTTGGCCCAGTGTAGCAGAAAAGACAGAGATAGTTTAATGGAGAATGGTATAAGGATGCTAAAGTTGTTATAGACACTGCAATGGGACATAGCCATAGCTACCATTTTTACACCATTTTGAATGCTTTGTTCAGTTAATGATGTTTAATAATTAGGGGAAGTGGTAGATCAGTGGTTAAGGTGTTGGGTTACTGATTGGAAGGTTGGGGGTTCAAGCCCCAGTATTGCTAAATTCCCACTTTTGGGCCCTTGAGCAAGGCCCTTAACCCTCTGCGCTTCAGAAGCGCCATATCATGGTTGACCCTGTGCTTTGACCCTAGCAAGCAAGCTGGGATATGCGAAGAAATAATTACACTGTAATGTATATGTGACAAATAAAAGCTCTTCTATTCTCTATTTTTGAGCAGATGAGTTTAAAATCTTCTTCATGAACACATCTTACTCACTAGCGTACAAAAAATTATTCTCGACTAACGACGAGTGTGTGTGTGTGTTTGTTTAGACCTCGAGAGCCGTCGTCAGCAGGGCTGCATTTCGGGACTCGGTTTGGTCTTATGGTGCTTCGTCGTCAGCATTAACAGTTTGTCCATTCGCATCAGCTCTTTGCCGAGTTCGGTGCAGACGCGGCTGCCGAACATCTGGTTGCTGGTGTTGGGGAGCGTTTCGGAGTACAGAGACACGTAACTGGGGAGCGGCGTCTCCGTCCTGGGGTGCCCCTGAGAGAGTGAACAGATGAAATGAGAGACGAGTTGCAAATGGAAGAATTGAAGCCATACAGGAAGCTAAAAGATGAAATCTTGTTGATGAAACGAAGACTGACTTCATACCAACTGATCAAAGTCTTTCAGAAAACTCCAGTTCTTCTCCCTGAGAACAGGTAAATAATAAAAAAGGAGATTACAGGTAAATAATAAACAAGGAATAGAGATATAAATAGTAATAAAGGTTTTCCTCAAGAGGACTTTGTACCATTACTTGAAACTTGTTCAGTTAGAGATTAAAACAGGAAGGTAACAGGGTCTGTTTCTGATTTGCTCATGTAGGAGAGTTTCGATTTCTCAAAAATGAGGCGTTTAAATGCAGCAATGTGTGTTCGAATAAAATACTAATCCCCATCCAAGCAAAGTAATGGTGTCCTCATTGGATATAAAAGACACCTTGCTTGCTGTCTAGCAAACAAAAGTCCCAGGTAACACAGCACAGCTCATGTTACACATTCAATGTCATTATCAACTCATACTGTCACTTCTCTTCTGAATGAAAATGATGCTACATATAATATGTATACACTCCGGGTTCTATTTCTAATATCATTACACTATAAACACTATTTTAAAATGCAAGTTTTAATTTATTTTTATTTCACTGCAACTGAATTCTATTTAATATAATGCATATTATATTTTTGTCCTCTATTCTATTTATTTATTTATTTTTTTTACTATTTATTTATGTCAATGGTCCTTATATAGTTGACAAATATAACAAAATTAGAATTTTGTTTAGAGGAGCCAGGGAACAGACATTACACTCGTTTTACAATCCTCACCGTCGAAATGGACTTTTTCCAAAGATGATCCTGTTATTATTATTAAAGAAGGAGAAGAAGAAGAAAACTTTGAATAGTTGACAGAAGAAGAAAGAGACGATGAAGCATGACCACCACCTCTTAATACAAAAAAATACAACCTCGGTGTTCTAGAAAGTTAGAGCTCAAATATAAAGGTGACACTTAAGAGATTTTCATAGTAAAAACATATCCATTCAAAAGATTATAGGTTCATGTAATCCAGATGTGTCCAAAGTTTGCCTCCAAGTTTAAACATGTGAAGAAGAGGTTTCAGAAGAGCTGGAAACAAGAACACGGTTACATGAAGAGCAAACACATTTGGCTCGTACTCCAAAACACTGCTGAGGTAAATAAGAAAACTAATCTCACAAGACATGATGAACCACCTGAGGGCAGTGCGAAAACAAAAATATTGTGAGCAGAGGGATGGATGGAAGCAGGACAGGAATCAGAACAATACTCCAGCTATCTGAGCATTTTGGATTTGCAAATAATAATAATAATAATAATAATAATAATAATAATAATAATAACAATTGCTTTCCTTTATGATGTTAGAATCTTTGATTATTGTGAAGCTCTTTAAAAGAAGGATGGAGCAGATATATAATGTGCAGTAACATCTACTGTTCATCTGATCATGAGTGTGAAGGTCCTCATTTAAAAGCTGGAAGTCTTCATTGTGAGCTTATAGCATTATTGGTTTTGTGAGTTCAATGAAATAAATGTAAAAAAAAAAAAAACCCTCATCATATCGTGTATTACAATAATAATAATTAAAAAAAAGTTTGTTAACTCTTCCCCCAATCTTAATCTCCAAACCGGACGTGTTTTGTTTCGGAGTGTACACGCTGTGTGTTTGTTGGTAGTGTGGAGTTCACAGCAGGAAGCAGGGTACAGTCTTGTGTACAGTATCCACGGCTTTATGATCGCGCGCGGGACCAAGCAACCGTGTAACGCACACCGTGTACGGGGCACGCGCTCAACCGCGAACCTCTCCGTATCAGATAACAGAGAAACGGAGTGTCACTTCAAGTGCAACAAGAAGGAGAGGAAAAAAAAGAGAGAAAGGAAGAGACGTGAAAGAGAGAGAGAGAGAGGAGAGAGAGAGAGAGAGAGAGGGGGTTAAAAAAGAGAGAAAGGGATAGAGGTGAAAAATAGGGGGGTGAAAAAGATTGAGAAATGCAAATGTTAAAAGAGACAAAGAAAGAAGAAAGAAAAAGAGCGGGAAAGGTGAAAACAGAGAGAATGAGAAAGGAGAGAGAGAGATGAAAGAGAGAGAGAGAGATGAAAGAGAGAGAGAGAGAGTATAATGAAGCATCGCTACACTACCATTCTTTAAGGCCGTCTCTCTCCGCACGCACGAGCTCTCGCCAAACGCGGTCCTGCTTTACCGGGTCACGGTACTCGGAGTTCGGCTGCGGCTCGCTCGCGCTCCTCGGCGCGCTCTGCGGAGGTCTCTTCACGGACACTGAGGACCGGGAGGCCAGGGCGTCGCTGGGGCGCTCCGGTAAGCGGTACCCGGCCGAAGTGGCGCGTCTGATGCTGACTCTGCGCTCCATGTCGATTTCTTGATTTAAAATGCACGAGCTCTAATTTATGCTAGGAAAAAATCCAGCACGTGCACACAAACCGTGTCGACTTTAATACGGATAAAACTCATCCCGCGCAGCTGTTGCGGTGTAACTCATCCCGCGCTCGAGGCACTGTCGTCATGACAGCGCGGAAATCAGTACGCGCGCCCCCGCGCATCCCTGGCCTCACTCGCACCTACAGCGCAGAGTCGACTCACCGACTGACACCGAATCGATTCTACGAGAGTCGAGCGAGCAGCCGATTCCTAAAGGAGAACAGCACGATCCTGTTCTGACAAAACCGAGGACAAGTCTGTATTGTGTCACACATCCACTACAGCAGGTTTAAAATCTCGTCCTTACATTTCTCAGCTCGTTTGGAAGTTGAGGTCAGAGAGGTCATAGAGTTCAGAGAGCACAGGAGCAGCCATGACACAGCTCAGCATAGAGCTAAGAAGGTTAAGGGCCTCGCTCTATTATGTTTCAACCTCTGACCTTCTGATGAGTAACCACAAAGAACCCCACTCTGCACAATGAGACCTTCTGTTAAAACTTTCTGGTCCTTCGCAGACTTCATACCAAATGATTTCAATTTTAAAACACAGGGGATTTCACTTTGTCACATTTTGACTAATCCCTGCAAATACACGTTACTGCTTTCTATTATAACCTAGTGTTTTAATTGACAAAAAACCCTAGTAAATTATTAAACAAATAAATCAGTAAATTAAAACCACCACCAACAATAATAATAATAACAATAACAACTAATAAGTCACATTCTTTGGGAGTTAATTTAGATCAAACCTCAATTTTACCTTTAATAGCCTACAAAAATAGTATTGCACGGAGTCGACTCTCGGAGTCGATTCCATTACTAAACTCACCCTCCCCACCACTACCACGTTTGGAATCAGAATCGGAGCCGATTCCTTAGTATCTACGTTGCCCCTAGAGACAGCGGGCCGGTGCAGGGATTTTCGCTTTGTTCATTCACGGGGAAGTGAAACATCCGGTCCGGAAAGAGAACAATGAGGCTTTTAAAGGTTGAAGGGAATGAATGGGGCAGAAAGGGATCATTTGAAAGACGAGATGATAGAAACTAAACACAAACTGTCAGTTTCAGAAAGTCACACTGCTTACTGCTTTTATTTATTTTTTATTTTTTATAATTACTACCAATACCAATAACCTTTTTACATTTAAAAGGTATTCATTTTGGTGTTGATCACTTAGAAATGATGATGATGATGATGATGATGATGATTACAATTTTGTTCATACAACTCACAATACAACCATAAAATTAGATTTGTTTGAATTTGACACTTAGTGACACTTAGCTCAGTGCCTCCCATTTCTTTTGATCGTTGGTGAAATGTTTCTACAAATCGTCTGGAGTCTACCTGTGGTAAATTAAATTGGTTGCACGTGATTTGGAAAGGCACACACCTCTCTACAGCAGGTCTCAAAGCTGACAATGCATATCAACCAAACAACAACCAAAGGAGGTCAAAGGAACTGTCTACAAAGCTCAGAGACAGGATTGTTACAAAGCACAGATCTGGGGAAGGCTACAAAAAAGTGCTGCTGCCCTGAAGATTCCCAAGAGCACAGTGGCCTCCATAATTCTCAAATGGAAGAAGTGTGGCACAACCAGGACTCTTTCAAGAGGTCCTGGCCAAACTGTGCAATCAGGGGTGAAGTACCTCAGAATGTGCCAAAGGTTCACATTCATACGTGATAACAACTCTAAGCACACAGCCAAGTCAACACAGGGCTTAGGGACAACTCTGTGAATGTTCTAGATCCCTTACTTGAACTCTATTGAATGTTGCTGGAGAGACCTGAAAGTGGCTGTCGACCGGTGTTACTGATCCAACTTGACCCAACTTGAGAGGATTTGCCATGAAAAATGGCAGAATATCACTCAATTCTGGTGTGCAAATGCCTTTGGGAACTCCTCATTGTTTTGTTTAAAAACCATTCCAGATGACTGGATGATAAATATAAAACATCGGGTTTTTGTTTATTACATAATTCAATAATGTGTTCTTTCATAGTTTGAAAGTCTTTAGTATTAATGTAAAATGTTGAAACATTTTTACAAATAAAGAAAAAACACCTAAGGAAAAGGTGTGTCCAAACTTTCTGGTATAGTATATATAATCCTCATGTAGTTGACAGATCAGAGATAGACTTGAATTGCACATATGGATCTTCTTCTTCTTCTTTCGGCTGCTCCCATTAGGGGTCGCCACAGCGGATCATCCGTCTCCATACCCCCCTGTCCTCTACATCTGCCTCTTTCAAACCAACTACCTGCATGTCTTCCCTCACCGCATCCATAAACCTCCTCCTTGGCCTTTCTCTTTTCCTCCTTCCTGGCAGCTCCAACCTCAGCATTCTCCTAACGATATACCCCATGTCCCTCCTCTGCACATGTCCAAACCATCTCAATCTCACCTCCCTCACCTTGTCTCCAAAACGTCCTACATGCGCTGTTCCTCTAATAAACTCATTTCTAATCCTGTCCATATTCGTGACTCCAAACGAAAATCTCAGCATCTTCAACTCTGCCACCTCCAGTTCCACCTCCTGTCAATTAGTAATTGCCACAATTGCACATGGATATAATAATGAAATAATTCCGGAGTTTGTGTATTGCTATGTTTTGTTCACCAGGTGGCGCTTTAGTCTTTGTTTCACATCATTCAGTCGAACGAAACCGTCACAGATAAGTTAGATACTGGGAATCACAAGCTTTTTGACTAAAATTTAGAAGGAAATATAAATGTACTCATTTATACAATTTGATACAAAGTAATATACTAATGTAGAAAATATCACCTTTTACATATATACTAATTATATAGGCAGGTACGACAGAGACAAAGTTTGTATAAATAAAAGAGCCTGTATACACCAATCAGGCATTATGCAAAATGCATTAACCTCTTCAACAATTTGAGCTACAGCAGCTTGTCTGTTGGATCGGACCACACAAACCAGCCTTCACTCCCCACGTGCATCAATGACCATCGACCTGTCGTCTGTTCCTGTTCCTTCCTTGGACCACTTTTGATAGATACTGACCAGTGCAGACCGGGAACATCCCACAAAAGCTGCAGTTTTGGAGATGCTCTGACTCAGTGGTCTAGCTGTCACAATTTGTCCCTTGTCAAATTCGGTCAAAATTTTACGTTTGCCCATTTTGTCTGTTTTTAACACATCAAATTTGAGGGTAAAATGTTCACTTGTTTCCTAATATATCCCACCCACTAACAGGTGCCATGATGAAGAAATGATCAATGTTATTCACTTCACAGTTTAAAATGTTATAAGGTCATAATGTTATGCCCGTTCAGTGTAGAGTGAATAGTACAGCATATATTGTAGTGGAGTTTATAGTGTATAAATAAAAAGCATAGACAATATAATATTGCATGTAGTGTGGAATATATTGTATAATATATAGCGTGTACTATGGTGCATACTGAAAAATGTATAATAGTATATAGTATATAATGTTTAATGTAATGTATAATGTAGTGTGTAGTATAACGTCTGTTGTGTAGTGTATTGTATGTACCTTATAGTGTAATGTATAGTATTTAGCAGTGTCGGTTGTCTGCTGGTCTAAATATTATAGTAATCACTGACTTATATTTTAATATTGGTTTTCCATGAATATGCATTGAATTATTTCCAATAGTTTATTCTCTGCATTTCATAGTGTTTTACTCAGTTGCACTGCTTTCAGTGGTGTATGTTTATGTTCCAATTATATTTCAATCATCACGTGTTGGCAGGGTCAAAAAATCAGAATCAACAGTGTGGGAGCCTGTAATCTAAAATACATCAGAATGAAGCTGTTGCATTGTGATTTCGAGTTGGCGACACTGGGGCCATCTAGCAGGCGTAGATTACCGTGAGCATTTTCACGTCTTTTGATTGGATGGTCAGAGAGCGCATCTGTCAGAGTTCGCAAACCGCATCTCTAGCAAACTGCACAAGCTCAAAAATATTCAAGTAGACTTAAAGGGTGTTTTTTTTATTCCACAATGGCTGACAGAGAACAACAAATTGATTGGGTCAAGCTGTGGCTACAGTGAAAGGAGACTTGTTGAATTGTGTTCATTGGGTTTCTTGCTTTTGTAATGGCATTCATTCTCACTGTCTGTGACGCAACGCTCTGTTCTACTACGTTTCTCTATAATATTGATGGTTTCTATCGCCATTCTATGTCATAATGGCATCGAGCGGTGGATTGACTGAGGTAGGACATCTCTGAAGGCCTAGGTGTGAAATGCACGGCCCGACACTAGTATTTAGTGAGTAGTGTAGTGTGTATTGTATAGCATGTAGTGTCTAGTGTAATACAGAATATATTTTACAGTGTAGTTTGCAGTGTAAGGTATAGTATAGTGTATAGTATATAATATATAGCTTGTAGTGTATTATTTTAAACTCCAAATTTCCAAGAACATTGCTTTTCACATACATTGTTGTTGAGGAAGAAACTCTGCTCCTGCTACACACTTCACACAAGTTGTCTACCTTGACATGTCGTTGATTGTGCATATGTCTGAGTCAGCAGAATTTGATGAAGAGGTATAAAAACAGCACTGACATGCACTCGGGTCTTGTCACTAGGGCCTCTATGTTGCTGTTTGTCTGCCATGTAATACACATAAAGGGAACAGATGTGATGTGCCAAGAGCAACTGACTCACTTTTGGATAATACACATATCAGAATGTGTCACCCAAACTGAAGAGGAGATAAAACACACACACACACACACACACACACACACACACACACACACACACGCACCTGTGATTAACACATGCACAAATACAGCAAGTGCCATTATGAGAACTGAAGTGTGTACAGTATGTGTTCAGGCTAAACTGCATCAAAAATGACTTAAAAATGTTCAGGCTGTCAGCTTATTTTATTTAATTTTATTTAATCCTCTACCCAATGCTGACATCCTGTCCTGTAAAACAATATATTTGCATTTATATCACAGTGCTGGTGAAGGTGTTGACTAATATGCTGTTTATATAATTTCCATAGAAACAGCTCACTCAGACTCACTAATATTTTTATATTTCTTTGTCAGGTTTTTTTTATTTTTTTTATTAAAGACCGAGAAAATAGAGAGGCTGGTGAGGGAACGGTTGTTTCAGCTATAAGACAAGTAAGAGGAATCGCAACGGTTTTACAGACGTTCTACAACATTAAATCTAACTATATAGGAAACGGGTCGCTCAGTGGTTTAGATGTTGGACTTCTGATCAAAAGATTGTGAGTTCAAATCCCACCACTACTGCTTTGAGCAAGGCCTTTAATCCTCAAATGCTTAGTTGCATAAATAAGATTTTTATAAGTTACTTTGTCTAATGCCAACTACAATGGCAACTATAAATGCAAAAAATAGCAGTTTGTTTAACTCTTAATAAAAACCTGTAATTGTTGGCAAATTGTTGTGGTATAAGATAAAGAGAATACTTTCAGCACATGCAGTTATACGAAACTTAGTAACAGTAAGTCCACTTCATCACACAACTCAGTTGATGAATTTTTTCCAACAGCATGACACAAGGAATTCATTTCTTTACATAACACAACCCTACCAAATTGTTTGTCTTTATTCCAAACGAGATTAGTTTTTTGTCTTTTTTTGTTACGTGTATATTTCTGCCTCAGGGTAAAAAGAACGGAAGGTGAATAACACATCATGTTGTATAAAAAAAGTCTGCTTTATTATTCTGATGCATCGTTTCAGCTTTTTGTTTTACGCTCACATTTCATAACAACTGCTGCAAACTTTACATCATACTGAAGGTAAGTTATTTTAAACACCAGCAGTCAAGAGGTCTGGTTCTGACACTCTCAGCATCTCCATCTCTCTCTTTCTCTCTCCTTCCCTCTCTCTTTTTTCCTCTCTGCACCTCAAAGAGTAAACAGAAACCGCATACTCTGAAGCCTCCTTCAATCTGGCGTATCGATTCGAACGCCTCTCCAGAGATCTCAAAATCCAGGCGTTTTTAAATGCAGCTTATTCACACGGCCACTATTAGATCTGTTTTCATAGAGAACGTTTCGTATAAAACTATTAGTCAATTTTTTCTGAAGGATAGACTTCCGATTCAGCGCGCAGACACGTTCACATTCACACACACATACAACTCACACCCACTCTGAAACTTAGAACTTTGACTGCTCCAGGTTGTTCAACAGGCAGGAAACAAATAAACTATTGCAGAGAAACAGGACAAAGTGTTGACGAAATGACAGGAGGAGAAACTTACCGAATTTTAACATTAGAATGCGTATAAACCTTGCTCCATAGGGTTCTTAATGTTCCAACAGAGCAGACAATCTTTTTTTGCTTCATTGCTACCATGGCAACAACTACAGAAGCTAACAGAGATGTCATTAGCGTAGTGTGTAAAGTGTCAAATACTTCATTCTGACGGTGCAAAAGATCTCAGATCAAACAATTAGCCCGGTCAGAAACAACCCCATTTCTCCTGTAGTGAATAATTCATATATACATCTAAATACCCACTTACATTCAGGTTCGGAAATATCAGCAGTGGAAGCTTCAGGGTTCCCGGTTTGAGCCCGAGCTTGCTTTAACATTAAGAAACTGAACTTTCAGTTTCAGTGTCTTCTGAATCTGAAAAAAAAAAAAGAAATGTGAAGCTGTAACATAAAAAGCAGAAGATTTTAAAACATTAAATGTAACTATGTAAGATGTGTTGTTCTTTAATGTATAAAACTTTATCGTTAGTAAATTGCAATGCTAAAAGAGAAATTAAACACTTCAGGATGTGCCGTTTCAGGAAATGAATCACCTTCAACCTTCAGATTAATCAACTCTGGGTTCATCAAAACATTGTGTTATTTTCTTTTAACAGAATGACATGAAGTGGGTTCTTATTAATCAATGATTTACCTGTCATTTGTTCTGATCTACAGGTCAGATAGTACAAATTTTTACCAAAGATCTGTTTCATTTATACATCTTTTCACAACTTCTCTCTCTCACTCACAAACTAGTCTCACTCCCCTTCACTTGATAGGTGTCTCGAAGACCTGCATTAAACTGGAAAAGATTAACCATCATTTACTTTTTCTTTATGGAACTTGGACAAACTCTGGTGCCCCATCTTGGATTCTCCAGATGCTAAAGCTGAGCATCCCTCCTTTTTCTCATTTTCCTTTTCCCCCTTTTTATGGGAATGTTATATAGGTAGTTTTTTGAGGGCAGTGTTTATTGGGATAGTAATAGTGTGAAGTTATAATAGTTGGTATCTGTTGATTTGGTGATCCATGCTTAAAAATTTCACAGAAGTCATTTAATATACATTTTCTTTACAAACTATAAGTTGCGTGAGTTCCGAGCAAATTTCTGGTCTAAACAAAAAGCTGGCAAAACAACACCTGCTAAAACATATTTCATGTTCCAGAAATCTGCTCCTCTATTTCTTTATCACACTTTCAACTGGTCCATATGCCAACTTTAACAGCTCTGCGTTCATGTGCATCATGTAAGCATGTTTCAAATATCGTGTTTCTTTCTTTCACTCGCATGCAAACAGGTGGATGGAAGCCACACTTGAGACTAACAATCCTGTATTCATTCTGTGCTGTGTGACTGTAATCTAGTCTTTGAAGACAGCTAATTAACACAATAAGAATATGTGCCTTTGGCTAACATCACCTCCTACACACACTGATCCAACCTTCTCTTGGTGAGAAAACTTTCCTGATTTATAGTCCTTGTTAACTTTGTCCTGCGAGAATTTCCTCAGCCAGTGTGTGTGCGTGTGTAAGTGTGTTCTTGAGGTTAGACAGTATGCTAAATTGAAATGAAATTTGTCGCACTTACACCAAGGATACATGACTCATAATGTGATAAAAATGGTATGATGGCATTCTATTGCATCAACAGTAATATGAATTATTCTAATCTATAAGTACACTTATGGTGCGGTTTTACTCGGAGAAGGAGAATTAGAAATCATAATGAGCATGGTCAGATTCAATTCTCTTAACCTAAGTCAATAGAAGGTTACGTTACTTGAAGACTTGGAGATCAATATAAAGGTGGTCAGGCAAATTAATAAATTTAAAAAGTGTGAGTGTGTAAGATCTAGAGATTGCATCGCCAAGAGACTAAAAGATGTGGAGACTAGAATGTCGGGAGATTAGAAGATTCTGGGCCGATTGGACATTCGGTGCCACCCAGATAAGGATGGGTTCCCTTTTGAGTCTGGTTCCTCTAAAGGTTTTTTCCTAATGCCATCTCAGGGTGTGTTTTCTTGGGACATTGGGTCACCTGGAATGGAAAACTGAAAGACTGGATGGCAGAGTGACCTGACGGAGACTTAAAAGTAAGAATGTGTACTCAAAAAATTGAGGCCTATGAGACCTTTGGATGAGTGACTGAAATTGAACCTAAAACAATGAAAACTGTAGACTGAAAGACTTGGAGGCTGAAAGTCTGCATAACCTAAATACTGAAGTCTTGTAGACTAGACTGTGGTGTTAGGGGACTGCAAACTGATCCCTGGGACCTGTATACCCAGAAACTGGGAAAGGAGACTGTAAGACTAAGACTTGCAGACTGAATGACTAATAAACACACACACACACACACACACACACACACACACACACACAATTACAGCAGATTCTATAAAAGTATACTCAGCAGGAAAGTTCAGGAGAATTACTCACTGAGCTAAATGGAGATGTTTAAAGTCAGGACATAAGCTTTAGTGACTTCAAGGACACACTCATTAGCTAAAGGTCATTGTTCCTTTTATCTTCCAGCTAGAATTTATGAAGTCTGCTCCCTCGACCCCTCACACAGATAAAGCCTGACCTCGTCCCCATTTCGAGCATGTAATGTGTATCTCTAGGTGAGCCGCCGCAGTAAAATGACTCTCTCTACAGCCCTTACACAATTGCTATTTTTTCCAGGAGTATGGAGGGATGATGACTGTAATTATCTCGCCCAGAAGCACTCCAGTCCAACAAACAACAGCCTGCAAAACCACCAAACCAGAAAACCTCTGTTTGTCTGTCTGTCTCTTTCTCTGTCTATCTCACTTTCCCTCTGCCTCTATATCTCAAGATGTTTATCTGTCCCTCTTTGTCTGTCTCTTTTTATTCTGTTTCACTATTTCCCTCAATCTCTTTCACTCTCATTCTGTCTCTCTATGTCTCCCAACTGCTCTCTTCATCTCACTCTCCTCCTCGGTCTCGCTCAATCTCTCACTATCTGCCACTCACTCACTCTGTCTTTTCTCTTCTGTCTCACTATGTCTGACTTTTACCCACATCTATTTATGTATCCATGTGTTAACTCTCTCTCTCTCTCTCTTTCTCTCTCTCATGTTAACTGGATTGGAAACAGATTTGGATTAAAATTAAATCACATATTAGAAATGAGGTTCACAAAGTGCAGAGAAGATTTTTACTGAGCATCATTTCTTCACTGTACAAGAATCAATAAAGTTTGTTACAAACATCTGTCTGTCTGTCTGCAAGAACAAAAAGAGGATGAAGAAGGAAAGTTGTGAGTATTTTTTCTACCGTGGAGTGGATAGTTCCTCTGTAGGAACATCATCTGGTGTTGCACCAAATAAAAGTTCTTCCAAAGGCACTTGTAGATGCAGTGGTGGGCAGTAATTAGGTAAATGTAATTCCTTACTGTACTTAAGTAGCTTTTTCACATGTGTACTTTACTGAATTATTTCAATTTGTGGTTAAGTAAAAAGTAAGATATTTGACTTTGAAATGTAGTGAAGTTAAAGTAAAAGTTTCCCCAATTTGCGAAATCAGTCGTTCTTTTTGTTCTGTGTGAATAAAAACTGGTCAATCACGCAGCAAGCCACCAAATCAGAGTAGAGCGTGTGCTCTGTTTTAAACTGTTTTGATTGCCACTTGGTGGTATCTAATTATCACCAACATACAGTCATCAGTTTAACAGCAAGCAGAACATTTAGAGAGTAATAAATGATGGAAGAAACTCCTGACTCTAACTTGCCACATCACCTGTGGCCTCATTTACTTGTTTTTTTTTTAAGTAGTTTAGGGCTCATGATAATTGTAATAGATATCAATCAGTGTTTGACTCATTAATATCATTATATTAATATATTGGTGTACTAAGAGTAACATTATAGTCTTTTTACATAAACTGAGTTGATTAAGTGAAGAGTCTTGTGACAAAAATGATTATAGGGTTATTTATTATAGCTATAATAAACCATAGTTCTTTGGATACTTAAATGCATTTGAAGAACAAATACTTTTGTTCTTTTACTCAAATGAAAGTTTAAATGGAGCACATTTACTGGTTTAACTTTTAATGGCTTGTGTTTGTGTCTTCTTCATCTACCACTGTTGTAGATAATTAAATTATTTTGAAATAACTAAAACAGAATGTGCTTTTAGGTGGACATACTGTACAGGCTCTGTATCTGTAACTTTGACATTTAAGGTTACAAGCAGGTTGGAGTTCAGAAATACCCCATCTCAGTCTCTCTGTGTGTGTGTGTGTGTGTGTGTGTGTGTGTGTGTGTGTGTGTGTGAATTGGTTCGAATTGAATTGGGACGTTGCCATGCTGTATCCCATAGCTACAGCTAATCGTCTCTTTAATTACAGAGCACTCTTTTTGCTTTCGGCTTCTGCAGGGCTGAGGACAGTAATTAAACATGAGACAGAGAAAAAGAAAAGCACAGAATGGACGGCAGACAGACAGGGAGCGAAAGAGAGAGAGTGGGAGAGAGAGAGAGAGAGAATGTGGTTAAGAGAGTGTGACGGTGAAAAAGACAGACAGGAAAAAATAAGAGACCCAGTAAGAAAAACAAAAAGCAAATCAGAGGGAGACAGATAAATGAGGCAGAGAGAGACAGACAGTTGGGAATAGCAAGAACTTGGAAATCGCTAAACTTGAATAAATAAACAAACAAAAAAACAACAACAAAGAAGACAAATAAGACCAGAGACGGATAGAAATCGACAGAGTGAGGCAGACAGACAGAGATTCAAAGAAAGAGACAGGTGGGCAGGAAGAAAGACAGAGAGAAGCCAAAAAGCAACAGATAGAAAAACAGACAGACAAAGACAGACACTGCAAAGTCTGAAGTAGCTGAACTTCCAGGTCTATTTGTGTACATCTGATTATCTTGATGCTAGTATTCTAAATGTGTGTGTGTGTGTGTGCGCACTAAGCATGTACGTGACCATTTCCTATTTGTTTCCATCAAGTGTCTTCTGGCGACAGGGAGCTTGAACATACGGCTCAGTAACTAAGCAACAACCTACCGGCTCAGCTCTAAAATTAGGGAAAGCAGAAGTGACGTCAAAGTGAATAAAAAAAAAAAGATAAAAAAATCAGAACATTTGATAGCAGAGATGGAGATCTGGATGGAACACAGGACCTTTGTTATGTCCATTCTTTATTAACACACGCACACACACACACACACACACACACACACACACACACACACACACACGGACTCACTGCTCTATGCCGCTCGTTTATGTAATGACAAATGAGATCAATAGTGTGCAGAAACAGAGAGAAAGAAACTTTCAGCATTTACCTCCAACAGCATGCCACAGTGTTTTATTCCTCTTATACAGCAGCAATTTCCCAACACCAACTTTTTTCAAATGAGTGATTGATTTTCACGTTTAATGTTGTGGAGTGTCCACAAAATACGCTCTTTTATAGCAGCTTTAAACAGTGTAGTGTTCCTGACCCAATTGGCAATCATTATACATTACTGTGCAGAGAGGTGAATGTCTATATCATCATTACTGCAGAGCTTTGACTGACTGTAGCCGAGGAGCAGACATTTAAACCCGAACATCACTTATATAAATAACACCAATCAAAAAAAAGACTGAACAGACCATACACACAAATGCACAGATGAGACACGATAAGTGATACGAGTGACTTCTCACCTACTGGTGTGATGTTTAGGATTAAATGTCTGCTCTTTTATAGTGATACAGTTAGTCGAAGCTCTGCCGTAACCATGACAGCTCTGTGTATGTATAAAATATATATATTTGGGTTGGTGGGTGGGTGGGTAGGTAGGTAGGTAGGTATTACATGTACATAATTATTCAGACCCTTTACTCAGTACTTAGTTGCAGCACTTTTGGCAACAATTACAGCCTCAATTATTTTTGGGTATGATAGAACAAGCTTTTCACACCTGGATTGGGGGATTTTCTGCCATTTTTCTTTGCAAATCCTTTCAAGCTGGGTCGGGTTGGATGGGAGGCGTCAATGAACAGCCATTTTCCGGTCTCTCCAGAGAACTTCCCCATCTCATACAGGATCTCCGGAGCTCAGTCAGATTGACCATCGGGTTCTTGGTCACCTCTCTTACTAAGGCCCTTCTCTACCGTTTGCTCAGTTTGGCCAGGGGACCAGCTCATGGAGGAGTCCTGGTTGTGCCACACTTCTTCAATTTGAGAATTATGGTGGCCACTTTGCTCTTGGGAATCTTCAGTGCAGAAGGAATTATTTTGGAGCCTTTCCCAGATCTGTGCCTTCAACAATCCTGTCTCTGAGTTCTGCAGACAGTTCCATTGAAAAGGCTCTGAATACTTTACACTGTCAATACACCGACCAGGCACAGCATAACAGGCATATGACATTTTAACATCATGACAGTTAAAGTCTATAACACTGATTATCTCTTCATCATGGCACCTGTTGGTGGATGGAATATTAGTGAACATTTTGTCCTCAAAAGTTAATGTGTTGAAGCAGGAAAAATGTGCAAGCGTAAGGATTTGAGTGAGTTTGACATGGGTAAATTGTAATGTCTAGACTATTGGGTCAGAGCATCTCCAGAACTGCAGCTCTTGTGGGGTGTTCCTGTTCTGCAATGATCAGAATTTATAAAAAGTGGTCCAAGGAAGGAACAGTGGAGAACTAGCGACAGGGTTATGGAGCACATGAGGAGCGAAGGCTGGCCCGTGGTCTGATCCAACAGACGAGCTACTGTTTTGGCAGCAAAAGGGGACCAACACAATATTAGGCAGGTGGTATTATGTTATGCCTGCCCGGTGGCCATAAATAAATAAAATATAATCAGTCATTTCATTTGCTGTTATAATAACCTCCACTCTACTGGGAAGATGCTCAACTATATATGCAGTGTGCTTGTGTAGATTTGTGCTCATTCAGCCACAAAGGTACTGATATAGGTACTGATGTAGGTGAGGTGAGGAGGCCTGGTATCCAGTTAGTTTTCCAATTCATCCCAAAGGTGTTCAACCGCAACGAGGTCAGAGATCTACAGCAGGCCACTCAAGATCTTCCATTCCAACCTTTGTAAATCAAATCTTCATGAACCGGGGCACTGTCATGATGAAACATGTTTTGCTTTCCAATTTCAAGAAAAGAGAAAATTTATCACGCCAAGAGCCATTCACAATTGTGTGCCTCCAGCTTTGTGGAAACAAGTAGTTTGGGGAAGAATCATGTATGGCTGAAAAAGTCAGTTGTCTTTGCATTTGTCGATTTACAATGTCGTTTGACTCTGTGTTGCACACATTTGTTGAAATGCTTAATTATTAACGTTTAATTATTACTGATAGACTGAATAAAAGTGATTTGCTTTGAAAAAGAGAAAGAAGCCCCATTTTTTTGCATGAAAAAGACACCCCATGATTTATTCCATTAACTAGAAACATAGAAATTTGCTACTGAACAAAACATGCTACTGGGCTGCATAAATGTTGGTAATAGCATATCATCACTATTAGCAATGTTTGATCATTTTCTACACAAGCTGATTGATCTCTGATGATGGTAATTTTTTTTTCTCAGGCTTAAACGTAAAGAATCTTTCTCGTTTGTAAGTGGCTTGGAGACACACACACACACACACACACACACATTCTTAAAATTGCACTATAGTCAAATTGGACCTTATTTTATTCAGATCTCATACAGAACGGCGAGCAATTATTGTAATAAAAAAATAAAAGCACCATTTTAAGGACTAAATGTAAATAAGAGTAAATAAGATATTGATTTTATTCCAGAAAAACAGAAACTGCACCATTTTTTTAACATCGTTACACTACTGTCAGGGATCCACCTGCCACACCCCCCTTTTGTGGCGCTCATGCCTACGCTATCTCTGGAGCTCCAGGCTTAACTATGCACACCTGAAGCTCATCATCACTCCACCCCGCTCCTACATAAACCCCTCACTCACATTCACTCCCCGTTCGTTATTGTATGTGTTGGACTCTACGTGCGGGTTATGTTTTCGTGTTCCGGTTTTCACACAGGACTCTATTTATCCGTTTCATTCGGACTCCACAATCCCGTCCCGGCTGCGCTTCTCCTCCCCGCGCATCTCGGGTCAGCTATGCTTCTCCCAAAGCGCACCTCGGACTCTCTCAGCCGAAGGACTGCCGTGTGCGTGTGTGTGCCCGCGTGTGCGCGACTGTGTGTGTGCTCGTGTGTATCTCTCTCCCTCACACTTGTCATTGTCCGAGCGAGCTGTACTCCGGCTTCCGCCTTCTGTTTCGCTCGCACCCTGACAGAATAACGAACCTCCTGAAAAGGGATATATTAAAAAAAAAAAAAAAAAAAAAAAAAAAAAAGGATAATAAAGGAAGGAAAAGGAAGACAGGGATATGATCGGGTTGCTGCCGTGGTCCCGGAGCGATCCAAACCTTGGATGGAGGATTCGCTGTGCCACGATGAAGCGACGGCCAAGCTTCGCCTCTGGAAACACCCGGAAGCACACTGCCGAGTCATCCTCGCCGGCTCTGAAACGTGCAAGCGCGGCCGCGCCACGCCCCCTGGCGAGTCTTATGGAATTCCCGGCTCGCTTTTCCGGCGATACGGCAGAGTGGAGCGGTTTTGTATGGAGCGTGGGTGAATATATGAGTGTCCATCCCTTCTCTTACACCACCGAAACAGCTAAAATCGCGCTCCATATCTCCCTCTTGTCTGGAGACTCTCTCGCTCTCGCCAGTAAGCTGTGGAGTGCGTTCGGAGGGGATTTCCGCTCGTACACTCATTTCCTTGGGATTCTCACGGGGATGTTCGGGATGAATCCGGCTGATCTGCTTTACAGCCTCCTCGATTCTGGGCGGGCTCCGCCCCAGGGTTTCCAGGAGGGCTCCTTTCCGCCCCAGGGTTTCCACGAGTGCTCCGCCCCAGGGTTTCCACGAGTGCTCCGCTCCGCTTCAGAGTTTCCCCGAGAGCTTCACTCCGCTCCTGGGCTCCTCAGAGCGCTCGACTCCGCTCCAGTGTGTCCAGGAGAGCTCAGCTCCGTCCCAGGACCTCCATGAGAGCTCAGCTCCGCTCCAGGACCTCCATGAGAGCTCAGCTCCGCTCCAGGACCTCCATGAGAGCTCAGCTCTGCTCCAGGACCTCCAGGAGAGCTCAGCTCCATTCCAGGACCTCCAGGAGAGCTCAGCTCCGCTCCAGGTCTCCACAGAAAGCTCCTCTCTATTCCAGAGCATCCCCGAGAGCTCCTCTCTGTCCCAGAGCGTCCCCGAGAGCTCCTCTCCGCTCCAGAGAGTCCCCAAGAGCTCCTCTCCACTCCAGAGAGTTCCCGAGAGCTCCTCTCCGCTCCAGAGAGTCCCCGAGAGCTCCTCTCCGCTCCAGCATGTCTCCGAGAGCTCCTCTCAGCTCCAGCATGTCTCCGAGAGCTCCTCTCAGCTCCAAGGTCTCCAGGCGAGCTCAGTTCCGCTCCCAGGTCTCCAGGCGAGCTCAGTTCCGCTCCAAGGTCTCCAGGCGAGCTCAGTTCCGCTCCAGGACCTCCAGGACAGCTACGTTCCGCCCCGGAGCTCCCCAGAGCACTCAGCGCAGCCCCAAGGCCGCAAAAAGGACGTCGTGCTGCCGCCTGGGCCGCAAAAGGGACGTCATACCGCCTCCTCGCCGCAAAAAGGACTTCGTACCGCCACCTGGCCGCAAAAGGGACGTCGTGCCGCCGCCTGGCCGCGAAAGGGACGTCGTACCGCCGCCTGGCCGCGAAAGGGACGTCGTACCGCCGCCTGGCCGCGAAAGGGACGTCGTGCCGCCGCCTGGCCGCGAAGGGAACGTCGTGCCGCCGCCTGGCCGCGAAGGGAACGTCGTGCCGCCGCCTGGCCGCAAGAAGGAGGTCATATCACCTCCGTCCGCCTGTGACGGTGGCATGGCAACCCACGGTTACTCTCACAGCCCCAGGTCGCTTACAGAGCCATCCGGCAGTGATGTCGCGGTCCCAGACTCTTCTAAGGGTGACACCGTAGCCCCAAGCTCCTCTGATGGCGACGTCTCACCTCTGAGCTCCTCTGATGGCAACGTCTCGCCTCTGGGCTCCTCCGATGGCGACGTCACACCTCTGAGCTCCTCCGATGGCGACGTCTCGCCTCTGTGCTCCTCCGATGGCGACATCACACCTCTGAGCGCCTCCGAAGGCGACGTCTCGCCCCCGAACTCCTCCGTCTGTGACGTCTCGTCTAAAGGCTCCTTCGATGGTGGCGTCTCGCCTCTGAACTCCTCCGGAGGTGACATCTCGCTCCTAAGCTCCTTCGACGAAGACGTCTCAGCCCCAAGTCTCCCAAAAGGCGAAACCACACCTCCTGGACCGTCTGAAGGCGAAGTCACGCCTCAGCGTCCCTCTCCAGGAGACGTCTCGCCTCTGGGCTCCTCTCCGGGTGAAGCCACACCTCCGAGTTCCTCTAAAGGCGTCGTCATGGCTCACAGACCCGCCGAAGGTGTCACTGCATTCCTCATCTCCGCCGTGGGCGTTGCTCGGCCTCTGGACACCACCGAGGGGCTTTTTCTGCTCCCGATCTCCACTGAGTGCATTACACGGTCTCCGATCTCTGCTGCGGACGTAGCTCCGCTCCTGACCTCCGTGGTGGGCACCCCTTCGGTCCAGATTTCTGCCAAAGGCGTCGCTCCGCTTCCGGCCTCGGCTGAAGATGTCTCTCCGTCTCCAGTCTCTGCTACAAGCAGCTCTCCATCCCCGGTCGCCGCTGGAGGCGTCTCTCCATATCCGGCCTTCGTCCTGGCTCCGATCTTCGCCGGTGGTTTTGCTCCATTCCTGGCCTCTGCGATGAGCTGCGCGCCGTTTCGGACCTCCGCTGGGGGCGTGGTTCCATCCCGTGTCTTCGGGATGGGCATCGTCCGGTTCCTGCGCTCCGCCTGGGCTGTCGCCCCGCCTCGGGTCCTTCCCGGCCTTCCCCGGTTCCGCGGCGGTTCTGACCAGGTCCCTTTCGACCCTGGACGGACACCAGGATCCTCCTCCGAATGCCCTGGCCCTCCGAGCATCTGTGGGTTTGGGGCGTCAGGTGCCGCCCCCTCTGGGGGGGGGGGGGGGGGTGTCAGGGATCCACCTGCCATGCCCCCCCTTTTGTGGCGCTCATGCCTACACTCTCCCTGGAGCTCCAGGTTTAACCACGCACACCTGGGGCTCGTTGTCTCTCATGCCTCCGCTCTCTCTGGAGCTCCAGGCTTAACTATGCACACCTGAAGATCATCATCACTCCACCCCGCTCCTACATAAACCCCTCACTCACATTCACTCCCCGTTCATTATTGTATGTGTTGGACTTTACATGCGGGTTATGATTTCGTGTTCCGGTTTTCACACAGGACTCTATTTATCCGTTCCATTCGGACTCCACAATCCCGTCCCGGCTGCGCTTCTCCTCCCCGCGCATCTCGGGTCAGCTACGCTTCTCCCAAAGCGCACCTCGGACTCTCTCAGCCGAAGGACTGCCGTGTGCGTGTGTGTGTGTGTGTGTGTGTGTGTGTGTGTGTGTGCGCACGTGTGCGCACGTGTGCGCGTCTGTGTGTGTGTGCTCGTGTGTATCTCTCTCCCTCACACTTGTCATTAAAACTTGTCCGCCTTCTGTTTCGCTCGCACCCTGACAACTACATCAAATTAGTCTTAATTAAATCAGATTATATTTATATAATTCGATTAAAAGTCTCAGCTCTCCATCATCGCACACCTGTTCCAGGTGCAGAGTCTTCACTCAGGACTCTCTCTAATTCTTTCCCTTATTCTCTTGCCCTCTCTCCCTCTCTCCCTCTCTCCCTTTGCAAATCCACACACACTGAGCCACATCTATTCGTAACAGGAAAAGAAAAACAGCCGCTGAATCTTTCTCTCTAAAACGCTGTCGTCTGGGCAACCTCAATTTTCTCGATATTATTTTAAGCGCACGGTGAAAAAAACAAAAACACCCAGGAGAAATTAGAGAGGTTTTTTATTTTTGCCAAATGGTGCTCACCTATGATGTGATGCCTAAGCACGGTATATAAAAAAATATGAGTCACGGCTACTGCCGTTTAAAACCTGAGGCTCTTCCACTGTTTTGACACCGCAAACATTTACACTTCACATGGGATTCAATTCCACATCTGTATTTCGTTCATTTCAAGTAATATCCAGAATGTGTGGAGGGTGTAGTCTTGAACAAGCACAAACACAAACTAGCCATGAATTTTTTTCTTTTTTTTTTTTACAAAACACATTTAACACTCCAGAACCAGGGGGAACATTTCTACTAATGTAGCAGACAAGGAAAGGTATTTGTCAGTGCAATAAAAAATAAACCTCAAATTCTCATATTCAAAGCAGCATCTCTCCAGTGGCTTCAAAGCTCACACCCTCACACCGTCACATCCTCTTGGCAGTCTCTCAGAATAATCCCATCTTTCCCCCTCTAGGCTGGAATTGAGGTTGTTTCATAGTCTTTTCTTTTTTTTAACAGATTTAACAGTGCTGAAAGGATGTGTACAATTCACACATTTTTTCCGACTATCCCCTGGTTGATGCTTTTCCCGAACAGGGAATCACAGTGATGCAAGCATGCCTAGAGCCCTGTTTAGCCTCTCAGTTGCTTCACTGACTAATTCCTCCTTTATTCGGGACAGAATTTTGGTGAACAGCATGGTTCTGCCGTATTCTTTCCCTATTTCATAAACAAGTCAAGTCAAGTCAAGTTTATTTGTATAGCGCTTTTCACAACAGACATTGTCTCAAAGCAGCTTTACAGAAATCAACAGTCAAGGTGAATGGTGTGCATTTGTCCCTGATGAGCAAGCCGTGGCGACAGTGGCAAGGAAAAACTCCCTTAGATGTAATGAGGAAGAAACCTTGAGAGGAACCAGACTCAAAAGGGGAACCCATCCTCATTTGGGTGACATCAAGAGTTTGATCATAAATCTAAAAAAACATCATTCCGGGGAGGTTCAACATTCAAAATGGATTTTTTACAACTAAATCTAGAACACAATATTGTGATGGATCCTTGGTCTTTATAATGATATGATGTTTCTTTGTTAACTTTAGGTGATTACATGACTTCTGACGGTAAAAGGACTAATCTAGGGGTTTCACAGCTCTGCGGGTAAATACTTATGCACTCAGCCATGACATTCTAATTGGGAAATAATGGTGTTTCCTCTCTACTATATAATATGAATGAAATAAATTTCGTTTCCAACAAGAAAATATGGAAAAGTTTCAAAAAGCAAAGCAGTAGACATCTAACTTGGGAACATCAGGGGACCACCTACAGTAAGAAGACCTGAAACTTGTGGCTAAGTATCAAAAAGTCTAAATTGATATATAACTATACCATGCAATTTTTTAAACAGGGTTCGAGCATGACGTTGATCTTGAAACGATTCTCCTCCTCCTGTAATGACCCACAATCCATTGCAACAACATAATCCCTGCCAGGCTTGTCTGTGATCGAGTGGCACGTGCTGTTGTACTGCTAAGCTAAATCAATTTCAGAGCATGACTGGGTTTGCTAATGAGGCATAACAGGAGATCTGCTCTGAATCTACAGGACCGGATGGAGTTGTTTAGATGAGGACATTGGCTCAAGGTTCTCCTCAACTGCATGTTGACCTTCCTGCACTGTTTACTAACGTTAACTTTAGCAAGGGTTGTTCGGGTCTTCAGAGACAAGGAGGTTAAATTTCTGTTTAATAAACATCACATCATCTTTCAGCTCCCTGGTGTGTTCTCTTCATCCTCTTCCTCTATGTGTTTTATAATCAAGGTAAAACACAGACAGTTACACTGAAAGAGCTGATCTCAATATTCTCACAGTGAAAAAGTGATTACAATTTTTTTTTTTTTTATAGACAACTAACAGCAAGTACTACGACCTTCAAACATGGCTGCTAAAGAAATTCCACGTCCTACAATTAACAGCATTACCATTAACCACATGATAGTGATATTTTAGACACCCCCCCACAAACAGAGACTATGATTCAATCATAACCTTGCAAAGTATAGTTTCAGTTCTAGTCTTTGCACTACTGAAGGTAAAAAGCCTGGTGATATTTTGATCACCTGTTCGATATTGTTTTCCATCAACTTTACAAACCAGGCCTAGTGATAGTATGTCATGTTTAATCAATACATTTTTCCACAGGTACACTTCAGTAAAATTTTAACTACTCTTATACAAGATACACAAATTTGTATGGTCCTGTCAAACAGACAAAAACATGAACATGATGAATAGGACATGTGGCTTTGAATTAGCTAAACAACATACAGCTGTTATCACTTAGGGTGTACTTATTTTTGTTGCCAGTTTGTTTAGACAATAATGATGCATGTTGAGTTATTTTCATAGGACAGTAAATATGTACTGCTATACAAGCTGCATATTGACTACTCTAAAATATATCCAATTTTATTTCTGTAGTATTGTAAGTATTGTAGTATAAAATGTGAGGGATGTACACGATTTTGGGCGATGCTGTATCTATCTATCTATCTATCTATCTATCTATCTATCTATCTATACAGCATATATATATATATATATATATATATATATATATATATATATATAGATATATATAGATATATATAGATATATATAGATATGTATGTATGTATAGTCACTAAATTAACTAATCATATAATTTTATAATAATTTACCTAGTACTGGTCCCATGTTCTCTGTGCTCAGGTAATTGTTTCAGATCTCTTAGCTCTAAATTATGCATATAAATTTCTCTGAAATGAAGAAGAGAGGAGAAGAAAAGACTAAACTATATAAAGAATTTAGTTGACATGGAGCCTCATAAAAAGGTCCACACATCTCCTTTTTTTAGCCCGAACATACTTGAGAGACGTGACACTCTTCTGATGGCTCACGCCATGGAGACGTGGCGAAGATGGGAAGGCTGTGTAGGAAGTTGGAATCGTGCACTATTTATGTGGACTCGGCTTGCCATGTGAAGGAGATAAGCATTGACAGGTTCTCTCAGTGGCTCGGAACCATGTGAAAACTGCAATGCAGTGGAGTTCGAGAACTCGGAGTAGAGTTCAGCTCTGATTTTCAAATTCAGCTCCAACTCACATTCAACTTGCTTTAGATGCTACACATAATTATTTAGTTCCTTTTAGGTGTTAACAACTATAGGAGGAGTCTCCAGTGTTATGTGTTAGACATTGTCATGAGAGAGGAGTTTTACACTTTTTAAATAAAAATGTTGGTGGGAACATAAATAGTTTGCAAAACTAAATAATAACATTCAATATTTTAAGACAGTCCACTCCAATAATCTAATCAGACAAGCAGCATTGATTTGGTGCATCTGAGTTCACCACATTTAGAAAATTAATTTGAAACATCACTTACTATAAGTGACCATTAATGGACAAAGCAAACTATATGTTTTACATTAATCTAATTTCTGAGTTATAATATGAAAGCTCATCAGATGAAGGCAAAAAGGAAGACTTCATTTTAAACAGAAACACCTGCCAGGAATGTATAAATCATTGTGAACTAGCTAGCTGGATGACATGCTGCGAAGTGTGCTGCTATGAGATCTATTTCTTTTTAACAGAGCAAAAACACAGTCCAAAATGTCAGCTACCTATTATTAATGTCTCAGTTTTAGTGTGTAAAAGTAAGATCACGCTCAATCGTGCAGTTGTATAGTATAACCTTACTCTTGCTCATGCATTATTGTTCAAATATTGTCATATTCAGAGCCTTAGTTTCTATGTTCAGTGTCTGGCTTTCAAAATTAATACAAATTTGTTAGCAGAAAATGGAAAACCATGAAATGGGATCTACTTTAAGAAGGTTAGAATATAAGAGGAGATCAAAGGGGAACTTTGATATAAATGCAATATTTTGTTAATAGGATATCTGTACTTAATCCAAATCGTGTTACATTTCCAAGTCTGGTAATGAAAACCTTTTATCTTTAATACTTTTTCAGACATGCACATTAAAAACTCAGCCAGATGGCATTTTATTTATGGAGCACATTTCATGGGAAAGAAACCGAAACATCAGAGCTGGTAAGATCAGAAACATAAAATAAAAACATATCGGTCTAAATAATTTGATTGTACATGGTCCATTACATCTAAACACATCTCAGACCCCTTTAACTGTCAAAAAATATGTTTTTTTTTGAAAAACACTCAAGATAAGGGCTTGAACAAAGAGTTTAAATACAGAAATGAGGAACAAGTATAGCCAATCACAAGCCATGTGCTGCACCAAGAAATAAAGCTATGAGTAAACAAGGAACATGGGAAATGGAAATTGTCAGATGAGAAGGCTGAGTATGGAAACTGAAAGAGGTCAAAACACAGGACAATAAATGTGCAGGATTCATACCTGGTAAAAAAATTTTTTTAACCACCAATATTCTTTCATGTATGTCCAGGTTATTCAATGTATCACACCTTTAAATGGAAATGCACCGAAAGAGTCATCGTCAGTCATGTACACATCCTTTAACCCCTCCAGGATTGTGTAAAATATTAACAGCAACTTTATCCTCTGCTGCACACCAAGCAACGCAAGTCGACATGTGTCTAGAGAAAGCGCAGATCCTGATACATTTTTAATATCGTAGCTTTGCTCTCACATCTGTGTGCCTGAGGCATCTGCTCTCTCTCTCTCTCTCTCTCTCTCTCTCTCCTAAACACAATGTGTGAATGGTTGAGTAGCTAGGGGAGGAATTTTATGAACATAATAGAAAAATTTAATTATTCATAAATATATAAACTTTCCAATGATTCTGGCAACAATTCTTCCTAAATGCCATGTTAGCATGACATCATATCAGCATCCCTATTTAACGATTTAATCTAAAGTCATTAGCTGGAGATCAGGCATCCAGTGCAGCTGCATTGCTGTTCTTTTTCCCAGAAGTAGGTTGGATATTTCCAATTTCTGTGTTAACTAGAACACAGCATTAGCACTTTATTTCAACTATGCTAGCAGTGGCACCCTGCTAACACAAATACAGCATCAGCCAACAAATGAGCTCCAGCACACCGTATTTATTTTCAATGCGGAGTTTTCGCTTTTTATTTCACTGTGGAGTTTTCCTTTAATTAGCTATTGTGAGATCTATTAGTGAATAAATGTGGTGTTAATGCGTCTCTTTTGTTTGGCACATTTCCAACATCTACCAGATTTTCAGCCGATGTTTCGGCCTATGTTGCCCATCTCTCTCTCTCTCTCTCTCTCTCTCTCTCTCTCTCTCTCTCTCTCTCTCTCTC
>JAAIIK010000049.1:2400127-2414983 GCA_014706435.1 Silurus glanis | reverse complement strand
CTCTCTCTCTCTCTCTCTCTCTCTCTCTCTCTCTCTCTCTCTCTCTCAGGTATTTATATCCATGCACTGTGGGAGGTGAGATGGTGGTGATCAGAGATGGGGATTAATGAAACAGTAGTGTGCCTGTGAATAATTCAGACGCGTCCTATCTTCATTTATTAGCCGTCTGCTTGGAAAGGACCTGTGTCTTTCTCGAAGCCTCAAATATGAGAGCTGTACAGAAAAAATGTTATTAATTAAATGAAATGAAATTTCATTTTTTGCTGTTTTTTTTAAATAAATATAATAAAATAATAATTTAAATAAATAAATAAAGTTGTAATTAAAAGTATGAGCGATAACATGTTCAAATAACCTGAAACATTCCTCACCGTACTTAAAGATACTTACACAGTTGACCTGCTGCTTTTTTTTTTTTTACTTTTTATTTCTTTAATTAAGGAATGTCAATGAAATACACAGTAATATTGATGATGAGATAATTACAGTTGTTGCTGTTACTAATTAATGTATACAGAGTCTCCCTAACATGTGACCGAACCTTCTGTATAAACAACCATAAAACTGCTATGCTGGCTAGTTAATCTAAATACCTTATATTTTCATTGCTATAGTAATGAAACAATTACAGAGATAACTTAGATATTTAGTTTAGGGTGTTCTGAACAGTGGTGAATGAAGCACACAAAACATGAACTGAAGTAAAGATACACCGGTTAAAACTTGACTCCAGTAAATGTAAAAGTGCTCCGCTTGAGTAAAAGTACTAAAAAATTTGCCTTCAAATGAACTTGTGTCTAAAATAGTATGATTTATTATGGCTATAATGTTCTTATTATAATTTTTTTCACAAGACTCTTCGCTTAATCTGTTAACTCAGTTTATTTGAAAAGACTCTAATGTTACACTTAGCACACCAGTCTATTAATAGAATGATAATAATTAGTGAAACACTGATTGATATCTATTAAAATGATCATGAGCCCAACTACATCACAAAAATCACGCAAATAAGGCCACAGGTGTTGTGGCAAGTTGAGTCAGGAGGAGTTTCTTCCATCATTTATTTCTCTCAAAATGTTCTTCTTATTGTTGAACTGATGCTGAACTGTGTTGTTGATGAGTAGATACCTCCAAGCGTCAATCAAAACATGTTCAAAACTGAGCGTGCGCTCTACCCTGATTGGTGGGTGGCTGCGTGATTGACCAGTTAAGTTTTTACACACTCATAAATAAGAAGGAACTACTGATTTGGCCAAATGTAGTTGAGAAAAAAATTGATATTTAAATTTGAAATGTATTGAAGTTAAAGTCTCCTCAACTGAGAATAAAGTACAGATACGTGAAAAAGCTACTTAAGTACAGTAACGAATAACATTTACTTTGTTATCGTCCACCACTGGTTCTAATAAGGAGTAAGTCTGCATTGAAGCCACTAAAATATCAACATTAACTGGACCTTGACCATCCCCAAAGAGTCTTTCAGTTGTATATGTATAGTTGTAATACAATTGGAATTAGATAAAAGTTTAAAAGTGCCTTAGAAACTTGAAGAAACTTGACCAACTCTGCTGTCTACCGTTAACTGCAAATAATCCAGGACTAAAACATATTGGGCTGCCATCAGACTTGAACTAAAGGTTTCAAATGTACCTCTTTATACATGTGTAAAATAGAGCCATGGCTCATTTGGCCACCACACATCACTACCAATGGAGTAAAAATAAGGAATGCTTTAACTGTTTAAATATAACAAAATCTTTTAATGGATAAAATTCTGAATTAACTAAAAAGAATTCTTGCCAGATTTTGCTTTCTTTTTGGCCAATAAATCTGTAGTACCTTTCAGAGTAGATGCACATATACACGCCAACTATTTGTGGCAGTCCTCTGAAAGATATCATTCCCCAAACGCACTTCCTTCGAGTCTTTGCACTTCTTCCAGCCCCTCTCTCACCTCATCAAATTGTCCTTCGCTTTCCCACAAACCCAAACATGCCGGTGCTCATGTTTCTCTCTGGCTCCTGATCGGTCTCCATTTCTGCGTATTAGTGCGAGAAGTGGACGCGTTTCTGAGGACGTTATTTAATTTCTTGCTGGCTCAGATGCCCAGATGTGTTAGATTTCAGAAGAATGTGTTAGCATACAGATTTTTTTGATGCTCATGATGGATGCTGGGAGAGTAGCAATTTGCACAGTGGATGGGAATTCATGTCGAAACACTCAAACATGACAAAGAAGTTATGTGATTTTATCATGAATTTTCAGTTTTGGAGACACCAGAGGGCTGAAGTTGTGTAATAAAGTTGTAGGAGGAGACCGCAGGTTAAGTTTGATCTCAGTAAAGTCAATACTCGATCAAATATACACATACATAGAAAAGCAAAAACCCTTTTTGTTCAACGTAAAATTCCTGCTTTTGCATCTGATCATACTGAAGTTCTGGTACTGGTACTGCTTCGGTCCAATCAGGAGCAAAGGAACATCATCATGCACTGATTAAATGAATTCAGTATTTTAACTGCACTAAACAAAAGCAAATTGAACTCTTTTTAATTACATATTTAGTCACTGTAATTTCATTAACCACCTACTTTCATTTCTGTGTGTGTGTGTGTGTGTGTGTGTGTGAGTGTGAGTGTGTGTGTGTGTGTGTGTGTGTGTGCGCGTGCAATGAGCTTGAGGATGCTTCTCACTTAGCTCTGGCACATTAAGGAAAGCCGAGTCTCATGAGAGCTCAGGCTTTTAATTAATGTGTGTGTGTGTGTGTGTGTGTGTGTGTGTGTGTGTGAGTGTGTGTGTGCGTGTGTGTGTAATTACTGTTAAAAGAATGCTCAGAAAACACTTCCTCAGGAGGTGACAAGTGTATGAGCATGATACAGTTGCATGATACAGAGACAAATAAGCAACTATTTTTTTTAAACACACACACACACACACACACACACACACACAACTTGCATACTAATAACTGAAAGCTATTATTCACGAAATCATTTGTTAACCATAAAAATTCTCAGGACAGGACAGTGCACGGCTTTTGTAGGACAGATGGTGAGTGGTGACACACAATGTCAGGCAATAGCATGATTTTATCCTCTTTCTCTATCCACCTAGCAGACCTGGAGTTTTTCTTTCCTCCCCCTTGCGCATACTGCTGTATGGCTATACGTGCAGCACAACTCAGACTAGTACAGCACTATGCACAGAGCGCATGTTTTATTGATCACACACCTCGAGTTTAAAGAGCAATGCAGCCGTCAGTACGAGTGCATCCCTTTCATTCCCGCATTCCTCTGCTGCAGCAATGTGGGAAAAAAAGTGCGCGCTCTTATCATGACTCTCTCGCTCCGTTTTTAGCAGGACGTTTTTAGCAAGACGTTGCAAATGCCAGTAGGTCTAGCGATGGAGAGATGAAGAGAGGAAAGAGAAGAATGAAAGAGCGAGAAAGAAGAGATCAATGCAGCGAGCAATTCTGCAGCGAGTAATGGAAAAGGTAAAGGATGGGGAAAGGTCAAAATAATAAAGGACCTGGACCACATGCTGTCGAGCTGTGTGTGTGTGTGTGTGTGTGTGTGTGTGTGTGTGTGTCTGCATTACCTCAAACTGAATTTTGTGCCATGTACATTACAATAACACTTAATTAAATGTCCAGAACAATAAACAGATAATGTGTGTGCTGCATTTGGACCCCATATCACCTAAACTACATAGTACACTGTGCATCATTCTGTTGTAGGAAAATAATCACAACCACCACAGTGTGATAAAGCAGAAGTGCATTCTTTTCCTATAACAGCACTGCCTAATGTGTTTTATTCCTCAAATTTTCTTTGGTAAAGAATATATAATTTTTTATTAATTTAATTCTTAATTAATAATGAAGTACTAAAATAAAAAAGAATCAAGAGATGTTATAGGTCGTGAATTGAATAAAACAATGGTGGGTCTGCAGTTGTCAATCTAGTAATATGGTGAATGTGCGTGTCTAATTATTTAACACCTTTTTAAAACGCTAACGCCTGAAAGCAAGAGGCAGAATGCTGAGGACTGTTTCCTGTTTGAGCAGGTCAGTATTTTAACACCACCCCTCCAACACTCACACACACACACACACACACACACACACACACACACATCCAAGCAATCAAAGGCAGATTTCTGTTTCTCCGACTTCTCATCTCCTCCTGTGGAGATTATATACAAAGAAATGAAGGAGTTTACAATTTCTATGATTTATTTCAGCAATCTTTGAGAACTGTTTCAGATGCGTCGGGGCAGGATTGCATCTTGGGTAATATGTGTTCAGGGTGTGATCTATTTTTTTTTTTTACGGTATACAAAACCAAGCGAAGGTATTTATAAAGGGATTCAGCAACTGCAGAGTTTGTATGAATGGGAGACAATAATCGTAAATGTGAAATGATTCCCGGTCATGCAAATGAGAGAGAAAGATTTAAGAGATAATTGTTTTAAAATTACAAATCAATGTAAATCTGAATGGTGAAGGAAGATTGTTATTTGCTTAGTAAAGCCATATATAAACCTGCGGTAAGGGAAAAAAAACACACACACATACACAATTGTAAATGTACGCACACACACACACACACACCCCCCCCCCACACACACACACACACACACACACACACACAGTCCAGATGGAGAAATTCTGGTCCAAAGCCAGCTCCTCTTCGTGTGTCACTTGTCCTGCATTACATATTGGTTGGTTTGTTTCAGGCCCTTGAGAGTAAAATTAATAATAAAAGTGACCGGAATGGGTGATGTCTTTACTCTTCCAAAACAAGGCCTCTCATGAATGCTAAAGATTTCTCATACTGACAGTTCTACACACACCTCTCAAAGATCCTGCAATTCCCCCATAACAAAAACAAACACCACATTTTTTGCCTAAAATTCTATTGTCATTCTAAATCCTCTTCAGATTTTTCCCTGTCATATTCAGGGAGTTTTTCCTCTGCACTAACATTTCTGGCTTGTTCATTAGGGATCTATACTTATCATCAGCCACTTTATTAGGAATGCCTGCATTTATATTAGACAAATCATGTCTCAGCAGGACAACATGTACATTCATTTCAATACAAGAGTCAAGATTTTTGCACAAGTCCGTGCCAAGTGTTGCATCAAAATCCTCTAACATGGATTTAAAATTATCTTCTGCTCACCACAACTGGAACGACTGGATATTTTTTTGGTTATTGAAGTTGCCCTTGTGTTATAGCTTAAACCAGTTTAATCATACCCTGCTGTTTTGTTTCCTACTTCACTCCAGAATTAAATGTACAAAATCTTCATTAAAAAAAAAAAAAAAAAAGCTCAGAATTGAACGCTGTGGTATAAGCAATTCTAACTGTGTATTCAAGAATCCTTGCTTGCACTGGTAACATTAATGTGACAGAAAGAAAGATTTGTATTCATTACAAGTAATGAAAATAAGAAAATGGGCTAATTACTGAGCTAACTACAATCTCTTATCTTGAGCTGTAAGTTGTTGCTGCATTTCAATCTGGTCTAAAGGTTTTTAGGATTAAATCAATAATGAATTCATTACTGATCAAGAAACTTTCTAAATAAGGCATCTGAATTTTAACATCTCGGTGAACATCATGGAGAAATCGTTTGAAATGTGAAAATTTTTTTTACAGGCTTTGTGCTATCATGTCCTCTCTATCTGACTGCCTAGGAGATCCAGATCCCTGTGTATGAGTTCACACTGATACGATTAACTAACCAATCATTCTAGGGACAGAAGAGCAGTGCAGTTCGTATGACACTAAAGAAAGTATGCAAGCCAGCGACACTGAGGAGGTACATTTTAAATGTGAAGAAAGGAAGATGGAGGTGCAGAGAGCAGCACAGGAAACTGACACTCACAGAAAAGCAAGCTTTTTTTTCTTTTTATTCCAACGTGTTGCCCAAGCTCTGTGACATATGACAGAAATACTCTATAATAAATGTAACATTTGTGAGAGCACAATGATGAACTGTGCAAAACAGGGTTATGTCTGGGATTGTGTCTGTAACCATGGAGACGATCAAACATATTTTCCCATCCAATACCATGCTTACAATTTATTTCATCGCTGTGCTTTTTGGATAACTGCCTGACGATTATCAAAGCAATAGTCCACTAGAAACTAAAAGTTCAAATGCTTAATTATAGTATATAGTGTGATGTTTACAATATTTCCACAAATTATAGAAACAGAAAGCAGTTTAAAGGAAGCAATTTGTTCAAATTTGAAATTATTAAAGGAAAGGTTTTTGTTTTATGGGCAGAAAAATAATTTTTTTAACGCATTGTTATAGGAAGGATTTTTCTAGTAGACCGAATACAACCATTTTTTATCATTGTTTTATGCTTATTTTATACAAACATTCCTGCTCATTCTCTCCAGGGGCACCAATCTATTATCTCCGGTTAGGTGGAAAACATGCGCTGATGTAAAACACCTCGCTTAACATCAGAGTAGAATTTCAGTCAAACTAGGTAACCACAGGAGAGAAAGTAATTTCTATAAGGGGTCCAATCTCATGTTGGAGATAGGACCCCATTTAAGTGTGGTGATCCTAAGACCTCACAACACCTTCATCATATTCCTAAACATATGAAGCTTATGAAGTTATTTTTTGACAGGCCTTATGACACTGACTTTGACATGACTTTCTAATGGGTTTGCATGACAAAGAATTATCAACAGGAGAAGAAAAATACACATTCAACATTGTAACTGTGTCACACAGTAACACTTTACTGTTAAACAGCTTTGGAACCATAAGCAAGTGACTAATATGCCAGATTGGAGCTGAGCTACGAAATCAGATGTAATTACTCTTTTAACACACATGTCATCATGCAAAAAAGGTCACAACACACCCTCAATGACAGCTGAACCATTTGCTTGGTTGCTGTGTGAACTCAAAGCAGATCAGATGGCGCTGGAATCAGCCATTGTAAATGTTTAATGTCAGCGATCATAAATTGCTTATGTAGGTGCTGCGTATCTCAATCACATAAACAACGAAATGTACTCAAAAGCCTTTCAAAAGTTCCATCTGCAATCAGACTTGGAAATGTCCTTGTATTCATAGTCAGGTAACACAGCTGCTTTAACAGAGTCTGATTTACATTGTTTTTGGGCTATTCAAATTCCTTTGGGTCAGAGCAGACCAAAAACAATGACTTGCGTCATTTCCTAGTGCTGATGCCAAATCTTTTATTACTAATCCTCTCATATATCGCCTATAACTATCAGAATTATGAGACTGTGTTTATTTTTTTCCTAGTACTTTACTGTTTCATCCTTCAAATATCCTTCATTTGTTTATATCGAAACTAGGCTGGATCCTTTTCTAGCTTCTTGTCTAACCAAAAAAAAAAAAAGGAAGAAGATGCCATGCAGATGGAAATGTCATGTAAATGTTTCATTTGTGAGATAAATCTGGCAAGTCAATCAACCAGTGTAAACTCTCTGCCGTCTGTGCACAGATGAAGTGGTCCTGTTTTATTAGTGTCTTGCTGGTCCTCCCGAGGACGACCGAGGGTCTGCTACGCGAATACATTAACGATAATCTTTATACGAACTGGACGGATGCTCGGAATTACTGCATGCGCAACTACAGAGGCCTGGCTGTCGTCACGAACGAAGAAGAATACCAAAGGGTCCAGCAGATTGCAGGACCCGATGGTTATGGTTGGATCGGGTTGCACCGAAGCGTTATGAATTCGAGTGTATGGCTATGGAATGATGGGAATAAGTATTCTTACTTTCCGTGGATGACTGGCCAGCCCAACAATTACAATGGTACACAAGACTGCGTTCAGATCACACCAACTGGCTGGAACGATTTTCATTGCTGGACCATTCAGTCGTTTTACTGTTACAGATCCATTATCTTAGTGGAAGAGAAGAAGACGTGGGAACAGGCTCTTGATTACTGCAGGGTTCACTACAAGAACATGGCCTATCCTACCACCAACAGTCAACTACAGCTGGCTGAACAGGAGGCCATTCAGAACCAAGTGAATCTCGTGTGGACAGGAATGCGCTTCCTGAACAGAAACTGGTACTGGGTGAATGGAAAACAGCTGAACAGTTCAATCTCAATGCCTTCATGCCCGGATTCACAGAGTGGCTGTGGAGCTCGCAACATCAGGACACGTCTGGGAGAACAGACTGTGTAACGAGAAGCTTCCCTTCCTCTGCTACTGGTGAGGTGAATAACAAACATCCACAACAACACACCAAGAAACAAAAGATCACCTTTTGGTCAACTTCATTTTGTCCCTTAATGTTATGCATTATTTTCTCTTTCTCCAAACAGACAGATTTATAAGATCAGCTTCAAGAGGAAAATTGTGCAAGTTATGCAGCATGTCCCATAGAGATTTAATTATTTTACTCCACAGCAATATTCTGATAATGACATTTTTATTTAATAAACCTCAATCACCCTTTTGTTCCATTCAAAGGTATATTTTATTTTGAGGAACATCTGCCAAACATTAAAGCAGCTATAAACAGGTGTTCCCTCACCAGCCTATTTTCTTCTTAAGTTAACAAAAAGTGTCAGAAAGCATTGCAAAAACGTTATAGCTTTACATCTGACTACTACACACTCCTGACACTATGAGACTTGTACCATAAATCCTAAATAAACCTTTTTCTTAACCTCTCCTTATGAAACTTAGAATCATATCAACATTATATATATTTTGTTAAACAATAGTCTACATGTAGAGTATGTGAATGAACTGTTACCAAACAAACGATCAGTTATAAGTAGGGATTTTTTTTAGGTTTAATTTTTTTTTAAATATGCAAATAGAAAACACTTTATTTATTTATTTATTTAATTATAAAAACAATTTTCGATTTTTTTTTTTTTTTTTTTTTTTTTGAAGAAGAAGAAGAAGAAGAAGAAGAAAAAAGAAAAAAATCTTTAAAAGCCTGTTATTTTTTAAATCTGGTGTTCAGACAAATTTCTTTGAATGTTTTACCTTGACTATTGTTAGTGAATTTATTTGTGTAATAAAGCTTCTCTCTCTTACCTTTTACTATTGTGATTGTGATTCTAACTCTTAGATAAAAAAAAATAAAATAAAAAAAAATAAAAAACCACCAAGGATATGGGGAATTAGGTATGCATTGGTCACTTAAGTTTCCTATCTTCTGCACATCCTCAGGCACTGTTACTGTTTCACTTTTGGGGGCATGTCCTGTTCAGGTTTTTTTTTACCTCATATAGCTGTGTACATGATGACATCAGCACTGGAACCCAACACTCGTATATGTGCAAGTGCAGTGATAACGATGGACTCAAGGACAGGGTGCCTTCTTTCGATTTCATTTTTTTCTTTATTGCACCATTTGTTTTATTTTGCAGATCCCTCTCACTTTCGTTCTTCCTTCACCCCCATACTAAATTCATGAAACAGGATGAAGTCAGTAGTGCGTTAATGCTGATTAGGAGAGAAGAGTACAGTTCTGACTTCATATGGTGAGCCTGAATAACACTCACACGCTCTCATGAATCTCACAGGGCTGGTGCGTGTGTGTGTTCTCTACCTTCAACATGTCCTCCCTCTGTCGTATCCCACAATGCTGAGTGTCAGCCAAAGAGTTGGCAAGTTGCAGTAGCAGAGCTGCACTGACTAAAATAACAAGACATCATTAAAAGAACTTCATGTCTCACTCTCTCTTACACACAGAGTATACATGCTTTTATATATATATATATATATATATATATATATATATATATATATATATATATATATATACAGTCACACATATACATTTGCATTTAGCACAGTGACCATGCCAGAAAGTGACAAAATGCAAGAGAAGGTGACAAAGAAAAACCCACATCAATCACACACCTGACAGGGTTACAACTGAAGATTAGAAATAGGGAGGGGGGGGGGGGGGGGGGGGGACAGACTAAGAGAGAAGGGGAAGAAAACTATAGTCGAATTTAATGTTCTTTAAATGTGGAGAGAGAAGAGAGATAAACAGAATTCAAAAGTTATGGTAGAATGAGGTTGAACAACAGATGTTTTTTAATAGAAAGAAAGAAAGAAAGAAAGAAAGAAAGAAAGAAAGAAGATGTAGATTAATATAGAGTATCAGATATGTATAGAGAGAGAAATATAGAGAAAGAGAGGGGGAACTCTCACTTCTCACAGTCAGGAACGCTAACTCCACCCAGACGAAGCTCTCGCTCCACCTTAAGAACTCTCACTCCACACAGAGGGAACTCTCACTCCAACCAGGCAGGAACGTTCACTCCACCTTGGGGAGAACTCTCACTCCACCCAAAGGGGAGCTCTCTCTCCACACAGGGGAAACTCTCACTCCACACAGGCAGGAACTCTCACTTCACCCAAAAGGGAACTTTCATTCCACACAGAGAAATCTCTTCCTCCACACAGGCAGGTAAGCTCACTCCACCCAGGGGGAATTCTCAATCCACATAGTGGCAACTCTCACTCCACCTAGGGGAGAACCCTCACTTCAGCCAGGCTGGAATGCTCAATCCCTCTGGGGGGCACACTCTCATGGGACAGAGGAAACTGTTCTCTGTCCAGTATGAAGTTCACTTTCAGTGTGGCTAATAAATCTGGAAATTCCTGCCTTCACTGTTTTTTCATATCATTTGTTGTCTGAAAGCGAACATAAATAAGATCCCAAAACTGCTATAAAAAGACCAACACTTTCTGATTGGGAATAAAAGGCACTTCCTACACTAATAAAAAAAGATGTGTCTTCCTTGTATTCATTTCATTTATTTGTTCTACAGTGTGTATATTTCTTTTACTGTGTATGATTGTGTGTATGTGTGTCTTTGCTGTGATGTCATCTTTGTGTGTGACATTTCCCTTTAATGTGATTTATTGGTGGTGTGTGTAATAAACCACTGTAGGGTGTGCAAATGTGACTGTAGTTTACCAACACTGTGTGTTTGTGTGTGTTAGTGTTAGTGTCGACTGTCCAATTCCACCATGTAGAAGATGCAACACACTCAAGGAAGTCTGTCTATGTTTTAGGACGAAGCATGTTGTGTGTGTGTGTGTGTGTGTGTGTGTGTGTGTATGTGTGTGTGTGTGTGTGTGTGTGTGTGTGTGTGGTATTACTAGGCGTAATCAGTGACATTCTCACCTGCGCAGTAAAACAGCATGTGTGTGTGCATGCACTGGACTATAAGGTGGGAAATAAATGAGGTGTGTTGAGGCAGTGTGAGGCTTCCAAAGTAAGATTGATTCCGATTTTCTCATTACCGGGCATCACACTTAAAACTTTCTATTCCAAGGTTAAATAACGATCGTTCGAGTGCAACAAGAACAACGGAAATAAAACAGTGAAGTAAAAAATCTGGCATTTTTGTTGCCGTACTTCATCACAAGTCTGTAGTGATCTAATAAATGTGTTCAGTGAGCGAGCAAACTGTGTAAATTAAGAGCTCGGAGAAAATCATTATCCAATACTGACGTGAAGCAAAGCTCTTTACTTACACAGGGCTCGAAATAGTCATTGTGTTACTGTCATGACTGGTAGGGGTGTCCCTGACTAAGGATTTAAAATAGTCGAATCAGAATAGTATAGAATAGTAATAGTATAGAATAGTCTTGCCCAAAGTCGATAGTCAAATCATGTGTATTTGTGTGTGTGTGTGTGTGTGTGTGTGTGTGTGTGTGTGTGTGTGTGTAAAACAAATAAATAAGTGCAGAAAGGCCACACTGCAGACAGGATTTGCATTTCACATGTTGGCAAATCAAATGAAATCGACTAAACTGCCTGTGCTCTAAGTACAGCGCAACGTGGACGCACGAAAAAAAAACAATCTTCAAACATTTTACATTTAATTACAACAGAAAATACCTTTACAGAATCTCCCTGCCGATTTTATTCAAACACATTAAAAATATTTATTAAAAGCTTCTTTCTTTTCAAATTTTGATTTACAGCTTTATTATAATAGGCTGTATATTAAATTATTAGGAGAAAAACAGTAGTTCTATGTGAAATTAAACATTGAGCACCGCCCATATAACCAAAATAGAACGATCCTCGAGGATTCGACTGTGAAGTTAGTAGTCGAATCAGGCTCCTCCTACTGAAAGATTCATTCCTCTCTTATTCTCTAATAATGCTTTATCAATAATGTCTTTCCGGATCATTAAAATGTATTATCTTATTCTACCTTACAAAACATTTTTCCATCACGATAGATTCCTTTGCTCCCTTCTTTAGCAAATCTTTCTATCACAACAAGATTCATTCATTCGATCTTGCTTTTTTTTGTTGTTGGACGCAGTGCATCTTTTAGATATTGCAGAGATTTCCTCCTCTCTCATTCAGTCAGTTGAATCAGTGAATGGACTGGTCTGAACCAGTTCAGGTTTTCAGCATTTCATCTGAATGGGTCATTTAACTGAACGGGTTCGAATAACTCAAACGTTTCCTCGCAAATTTGCAATACTGTGAACAATAGCTACACGGTAAACGTTTGCCAGTGAATGATGTTCTGTGACTGACTATAACTATTATTGTGTGAGGTAAATTACTTCTGTGCATCTTTATTCATGCAGTGTTAAGAAACAGAAAGAGCAAGCACACACACACACACACACACACTTTGCTCTGAGAGAGAGAGAGAGAGAGAGAGAGAGAGAGAGAAAATGCTCTGGCTTTGCAAAGTGAACAAAATTTAGAAACAGAGCACGGAAAAAACAAAGAGTGTGTGTGTGTGTGTGTGTGTGTGTGTGTGTGTGTGTGTATTTATTCAGTGTTCCTGATGTTTCACCCTCTGCGCTAGTCGAATCTGCACTGCGGGAGATCAGTTATGGAGCGATATGTGTAATGCGCTTTGCTCCTGTGTGTGCGTTAAATGTCTGGAACCCTGTGAACCCCCCCCAAGAAAAAAAAAAGCCAGCTGATGAACAACAAAAGGAAGGAAGTATACTGTGACCAGTTTAAAGGCAGAGCTGTAGCTTCATTTTATACCAAGAGCATTATCAGTGTTTCTTTTTTGGTACTGGCTGTTTGGAGGTTAAGGGAAATCTACAGTATGTCTCTCAAATATTGTGTTAATATCTTGTCTAAAACCACACACACATCTTTAGTGCTGCTGTAGTATAATGGTATAGCTACAGTTCTTAATCACCCCACTCAAATGTGTAACATTGAGCTGGAAGTGACCATTGTTGAGACAGGCAATTCTCAAATCTGATTGGCCAGGAGACATTTTCTAGCTGTTTATTTAACATTTATGGAAGGAGTCTTCAGTGTCACCATTTTCCACTGAGTAACTTTCAGAGGTATGGCTGTAACTGTTACAGCATGTATGGGACTGAGAGGTTTTAAAAAGTAAAGATAATAATTGAAGAGCTTCTATAATGCAAATGAGAACAGGAAGTAACTTGTTTCATTACATTAATGATGTCAATAAATAGATAAAAAGTTGAACTTCTTTCATAAATAACATTGTGATTGTTGGGATTGCAGTATAAGAGGTATAAAACACTTTTGGGATGTGCAATTATGGGAAAATAACCAGTGTGTGTGTGTGTTTGAGTGAATGCAGCTCAAAAGGTAATGACAAGCTGAACCATGACTCTGAGTGACAACGCATAAATCCATGTGATATATAATGAGTGCTCACACACAAACACACACACATGCATTATTGTGATTTGTGAAGCATGCTCTGTGTTGAACACATGCTGGTGTTGTTTTTGATTACATGACTGAAGAGATCAATAAACACAGCATGAGCTGGACAACTGAATGAGTTCAGGGAATCAGACAGAGCGATTCGGGATGAATGATCGTTCACAGACCCTTTTGTCAGTTCACTTTTATGAATTCCATTGTGCCCAATTGTGCTTCTAACTAAAGAAACAGGAGATTGGAAATGCTAAACATTCAGATTTCTATACAAAGACAAATCTTAATAAAACCCCATGGAACTATTACTTCAGTTAGTGTTGCCAGGTTGTCATTCAAATAAACAAAACAAACCCAGTACCAAACCTCACAATCTGTCACTCCCTTATGACATTACAAATATAAAAAAAAAAAGTTGTAATATTTGGATGAACCAGAGTTAAAATTCCAGGCACATAGCAACAAACTGTATCCACAATTACTTGATATTATATTTTAATACCAGCATATCTTTAAACGTTTTTTATTCTGCTTAAATTGCTGCAAATTCTAAATATATGCATTTGAAAGAATATCATACTTTCAATGTGTGTATAGGTAGTAGGGGTGTAACGGTACACGTATTTGTTTTCAGTACAGGGCTTTAAGCTCGGTACACATGTGTACCAAATGCAAAGTAAGTATTTAGTGGCAGAGCGCAAGTTTGTTTAGTCTCCGCCTCCCACTTTGAGCGGATTTTATTTTATTATTAAACTTGAAAACATACACAACAATGCCAGGGGTATAAAAAAGAAACAAGAGTTATCGCAGTGTCACTGTAGCTACTCACTTTGTACCAGAAATAAGATTTGTAGTTTGCCAAAATACATTTTGTATTGCGTTGTTTTGCACATGTGTGAAATCGACCATTTCCGCCAATCTAGCAATTTGGATTCTTTTGCGTTTTATGTACAGTTTTAAGAATTTCTCTTAAAAGTAGAAAATCCTGACAATTCCACATATCAAGAGAATGAATGAATGAAGGACGGAAGGAATGAAGACATTTGTTAAAGTATGCTGAAATAAGTAGAAGAAGAACATATCCTTAGAAAATTTAATATTAAATGTAAAGCAACCACACACACACACACACACACACACACACACACACACACACACACAC